>OENM01000011.1:191881-283261 GCA_900239745.1 Rotaria magnacalcarata
AAACTTAATTTTTTCGAAAAATTTCCGTAGCACTCCTCAGGCTTCAGTCAAAAATGAATTTCATCAAAATCTTTCTTTTATAATTCGAATACTCACCATTTCACGTTTAAATAATATTTCATAAGCTTCGCCGTTAATTGCAATCGTCTATATTAGTTTTGAATGAAATTCATTTTTGACTGAAGCCTGAGGAGTGCTACGGAAATTTTTCGAAAAAATTAAGTTTCACGCAAAAGTAGAAACTCTTGTAAACTAACTTAGTCTTGGATGGTGAGTCCAGATGTGTTATTATATTTTTGTTATAATAGTAACTGTATCTCAAAATAGTTACCAGAAAGTAACCAAAAATGCAGAAAATCCTATCATTTAAATAGTGTCCATCCGATTGCTCAGTTGACCAAACTCTATTGAAAATGGAAAGTGAACGATATTGTAGCTCATGAAAATTGCTATGGATCGGTAAATGAAGATCTACTTCAACACTTCTTGATAAAGTTTTTCTAGTCTAAAAGTGGAGTTTCAGCTAAAAAAACTCCAATCGTCAGGAATTGGACCAATCGAATATAGTGAAAAGTTTATTGAATAAACTTGTTCTTTTATGAGTTCATATAGAATTAAATGCTCTATCTAATGAGACTAATCTCATCTAGAAGTAGCATTCCTGTACAAAGTTATCTCCATGATGTTGACCATGTGAATATCAAAGCTGACTGGAGTAGTATTCTCCACGCTAAACATAATCGAACCGATCTGAAATTGCTATTAAAGAACGCAGTGTACAATTCTACATCGGAATGTACCAAATTTTTAGCAATTTAAAATATAGGCCGATTTGGCTTGTTTTACACCCTCCCCGCCTTTTTGTTTATGAATTATAATGTCATTTGTTTTTTCAGATATCACTGTATCATGTACTTATATAACACTAGAGTAAATCCATCATGGGCAACATGTTACTTTAATCAAAAGATTAACGATCCTTATTGTGTGTTTAAAGTATCGTTTTACAATATTTAATACGCGAGTAACTACGTAGCATAGTAGTTCTATACACAATAAAACATAATATATATATCATCAACGTTTGTTTATTAGCGGCATCTATAAACCATTATGTTTTATTAGTTAAAATCAAAGTCCATACTGGAGTTATCATGTCTTCAGTTAATGGATGAGAAGGGAAAAAAACAAATAGATCGAGCGGCTAGGCGAAATAAACAAGGCACGGCCACATGAAAATATGGAAATTTGATCTTAAAAGATCGTATCTCTAAGCAAACGTCTAATTTACAGTTTTTCTTTAACAATGTTCTATTGAAAGAACATGTTCATTCTAATTGTTTGATTACATATATCTTTGCTTATTTGTTATTTCAATAGAATTTCTAAATGCCTTCAACATCGACAAGAAAACCGAATAGACTTGCTGTTAATAATCAAGGATTCTGTAGTGTATTCGGTGTAAAAGCAACTATAATTATTGTTGGTTTCATTCTTTTGGTATCTGTTTTGTCATTACTTTACTTGTGTACTTGGACAATTATAACAAAACATAAATATGCACTACTTGCTTCAGCATATCTATATGCCATATCAACTTATTCATTATTAATCTCTGCTTCGATTACATGTATAGCCATTGTTGCTCTTTTTGTAACTGCATGGATTGAACATGCTAAAGGATTAAAAATAGTAAGAAAAGAAAAATTCACAGGAAAATTATTTTCGTCAAATGATGCTGTTTTAGACACTTTTCATATTGATCTTAACATTTATCTTTGAAATAACAGCTGGACTTTTAGCTTTTGGTTATACAGTTAACGTAAGTTAAAATTCAAATAAAAATTTCCAAAGAAATATTTTTTTTTATATTGAAGCTTGATGAACGTTTATCAAAAAATTTACTTGAAACTATTCAAAATAAATATCATTATGTCAAAGGAAAAACAAAAACATTCGATCAAATGCAAAGACGTGTATGTTAATTTAATTCAGTTTTTTCTTGTTTTGATAAATCATTTGATTTGGTTATAGTTTCGATGTTGTGGCTCCAAATCATTTAAAGTAAATTGAAGAGAGTATTTATTTTTCGTTCTCAACTATGATCTATTCATATTTTCAACAAAAAGGACTGGCAATTAAATTCGAATTTTAATCTCTCAATGGCATCAGCAGTACCTGATAGTTGTTGTAAATCATATGAACCGAAATGTGCTCAAAAGCCATATGGAAAACACCCATCAAATATTTTTTATGAGGTATTTAAAATCAGCATTATGATTTCCCAAGACATCGAGGCGTTATCTATGGGATAAGTCTATTAAATGGTCGATCACCATTTAGTGTCGACTAGATCTTCTAAACGAGTGTTGAGTATTCTGAAAAGATTTCTGAGCTTTAACTGAAATGTCGCTTAGCTACTATCCTGATATGTATGATATAATATCAAATTTGATGTTTACTGTGTTAGAAATATGAAATGGAAATGATTTTTACTTTCGCTGAATCATAGAATTAGGAACAATACCAATATGATTTGTTCTTCAAAGAGACTATACTTGTCAAAGATCGTCTTTTCTTACCAAATTTGTAAGCCAATATTGAAAATAACCCTTTTCTGATGTCCCTGAAGGGTAACCATGGCCACGGGCATTCATTTAATAAAACATTACTTCAGTGCAGTACTTTTACAACAATATGCTAAGGAATCGAATCATTGTAAAAATACTCTTTTACGTTTATATTATGTACTTGATCTCGAATCAACTAGTGATTCGTTAGTTGATAAATTATCGCTTTGAAATCAAATTTAAAGGCATGATTATGGAGATTTCTCAGTTCCGATGAACATTTTTCGAATTTCCTTCACACTTGAACTGTCTCAATGAAAAATTAGCTATAGAAAAATATCAATAAAAATTATGAGTAATCTTGTTATATTAGCAACACTTTAAATTACAGTTCTCAACACAGTCTAACAGTGAGACCGACTTATTGAAAGTATTTCATAATGTAACTTTTTTGCCTTCAAAATTCTTTGAAGTGCAATAAAAAACTGATTTAAATGTAAAGTAAACACGGGTTGCTTTTAAACTATTTCAAGTTTATGGTTTTGTTTATTAAAATGGATGTTGAAAAGAGATAGTATTTGTATCATCATGGTTTGTTTTCTTGCATGATCATTACGATTTACTTATGATATTGCGAAACATTACTTTTATCTATTCTTAATGAATGTGCGCAAAATTTATTATAACCTTATTTGCATAAATTGTTTTTGCAAACGGAAATCATTTTAAGTAATCTGTTTTCTTTAAGAATTGTTAGAGATTAGAAATCTTCAATATAAATTAATTATTGCAAAATAGTTACGAAATTTTATTTTATTATTCATAGGGTTGCTCATCGGCGCTTTATCGTTTTTATCATTCACATTTAATTACACTCGGTTGTGTGACAGTTGGTGTCTCTTTTCTGCAGGTAACCTTCGATTTTTAACATCAGTTATACGATATTGATTTGTTTTTCTTTTTGTTAAAAAAGATATTTACAATAATTTTACTTGTTTGGTTAATAAACCATGTTGAAAAAATAATGTTGTTTAACCATCCAGTTGCCCCTCCGACAAAAGTTCGTCGTCTCTCGAATGAAATCACATATTATCCAATACAGTCATCGCAATTAGTCAAATAGAATTTTTACTCACTACAATGAATGCATGCAATTTCACGTCCATTTTATTCAGATATATCACATGCACTTTCTGTTTTTTTTTCTTTTTTTTATAATCTATGTATTTGTGAACGATAATAATTTTTTAGAATTTAAATTTTTCGCATGAAATTTTATTGAAATAAATTTTCCTTTTTTTTAGATTTGTTGTAACTTGAAGATTCTTTGTATATAAATCAATAATCTTTGTTTTCATGCTTATCGACGACGAAGTAGCTCTACGAGAATGGCTCGTTGCAACACTCGAACCATTGTATGTTCTATTAGTGAGGTTGTTTTATTTGATAGTAATCTATTGATTATTTTAAGGTGTGACGCTGAACCGATCGCTTTAGCTCGTTATGTTTTAGCTCTCGTTGCCAAAGATAAACCACTAGATAAATTACGCGAAAATTGTATTGATCGACTCGAAGTTTTTCTTGATCGAGGTTTGTAAATTAATAATAATAAAAAACAAATTAAAATAAGATTGTTTATTTTCAGCAACGAAAGATTTTGTCGATCAATTATTTGATGTGATTAGAAATGGTCGTTATATTCCGGAAGCAAAAAAAGTTTGTTTATAAAAATCATATTGATTGTTTTACATATTGTTTTTCTTTTTTCTATTCTAATAGGAAAATGTTCAACCAAAAGCAAGTGAAGCTCATGAAGATAAATCAGGTGATACAGCTGAATTGATAGAACCTCAAAGCTCAATATCACCAACAAAACAAGAAAATGAACAACAACAGCCACAGCAAATTCCAACAACATCACAGGCTACATCATCATCGGACTATTCAACAACTAATCAACAACAATCATCTGGAGTAATAATTCAACCTGTGAAAAGACGTTATTCGTATCGTTCATCGTCCAATCGTCATCATTCACCAAATCCTCGTCGTCATGTGAATACAAGTAGTGGTGGTGCTAATCGTCATCAAACATCATCTCATTATCGTCCAACAACAAATTCAAATAATCAACGCTCGCATCGTTCATCATCCCGTTCGCGTTCGATATCGCCACCACCAGCTAAACGTACACAACGTTCCTATTCACATTCATCAACCGGTTCATCATCACGTTCTTCGCCATCACGTCAAACAAGTACAAGTCATCAACCATCATCAACAACAACAAATACAAATTTTTTATTCAAAAAGATTCCATGTACTGATTTTTTTGAAAATAAAGGCTATTGTGCTCTCGGAGATTCATGCCCATACGATCATGGTACTAATGCTGTTGTTTTCGAACAGCAGCAACAACAAGCCTATTATCCATCGTATCAACAGTATGGTATGCCACCACCTCATCTTCATCCACATTATCAAGAATATAATCCTGAAGCTCCTGATTTAAAACATGGACCACATCCAGTTCCACCAATGTTTATGAGGCATCCGATGCATCATCATCCACGTATGCAAGGACCACCATTACCACAACAAGGACAACCACAACTGTCTCAACAACAGATGATGATGAATCCTCAACGTACACTTGTCACTGTTGTTACTAATGCGGAACCATTACCACTTGAACAAAAAATGCGACAAAATGATCCAAGTATATTTTTTTTATCTATTATAAAACAGTTTTGTTTTTAATCATTTTTATTTTTAGTGGGTATGCAACTTTGCCCTATTCCCCCGCCGATTCATAACAAACGACATATTTCTACTGGCGCGTATCCTATGGAACGGCGAACACAACAACAACAACAACAACAACAGCATGAACATTCATCGAATAATGATTCCAATTCTAATACTGCTAATAACAATAATAATAATAATAACAACAATAATAACAATAGTAGTAGTCATCCAAGCAACAATAATAACAACAACAACAACAATAATAATAATAATGGATATGTAAATCGAGGATGGAAACGTCCATGTATGTTTTTTTTTGTCTTATAAGTTTGTGAATGTTGTATTCGATCTTTTTTTCTTTAAATATAAAGGGCAAAAACCTGATGGGTCAGGATCCGCACCAGCTACACTTGAAATACGAAAAATTCCCGTTGAATTTAATACTATTTCAAAATTAAATGAACATTTTAGTAAATTTGGTACAGTAACAAACGTTCAGGTATGTGTCCGGCTACTTTCTTTATTATATATATATATAAAATTAACATCTTTATTTATTTATTTTTATTAGATTGCTTATGATGGATCGTCTGATTCAGCTCTTGTTGCCTATGCAACATTGCATGAAGCTGAAACAGCGTATAAAAATCCTCAACCATTGTTTAATAATCGTTTCATTAAAATATTTTGGCATAACAGTAATAAGGTAGGTTTTATTCTAAAACAAAAATGAGATTATCAACGTATAATACTTCTATGAAATAGACTAGGTTTATTTTGACTTTTTAAAAGCTAATCTAAAAGACTTGATGAGCAATTCGAAAGTATCTGAGTACAACAAAATATCTCGTTCATCGTTGTTATAAATCAATACACTTATAAAATAAAACAACTATTATAGTCTTTTCAATAAAATCATATTTTGAAGTTGTGTTAAAACGAGAACTATATTTATTTCACATTTCAACAAAATCCATTGACGCACTTCAAAACTGATAAAATGTAAATATTAGCTTGTTAGAATTTATTTTTAAAAGAAGTTTATTACGAATTTCGTTTTCTGAAAGATACAATCAACGATGTCTATGACATCTAGCTCTATTCGACTATAAGACAAGTGTATATTGACGAAATTTCTCCAGTTCTATATTTTATGTATCATAAAACTAAAACTTCAATTCAGGTGCAATCTGGTAACAATAATAACAATTCGAATCAACCAACACAACAACAAAAAACATCATCAACAGATGGCTCATCAACCAAAAAACCAACAACCACTGCTCCCAATCCAATGAAACTTCATTGGATGAAAATGCAAGAATTATCAGGAAATAAATCTGAACAAAGTACAACACCAGCTAGTAAATCTGAAGAAACAAAAACTGTAAAAAATTTATTTCATTATTATTTTTTTACATAAAGATTGTTTTTTGTCTTGTATGTTTTTCAGACTCCTTCATCAACTCCAACAACAGTTGCCAATATACCACCAACAAATAAGCCAACGATCGTACCAACATCTAAAAAACCGACGATCGTCTCAGCGACTATGACGAAAAAAGATGCAGCCAAAAAAGCCGCTATGGAAATTCATCGTAAAAAACAATGTTTATTAGAAGAACAAATTCAACAACAGAAAACACTTTTAAAGAAACTCGAAACAGCTGAAACACATGCTGAAAAAGAATCAATACGTGCATTAATGAAACAAATTAATTCTACAATCATTAAGATTAAAGATTCACTTAGCATAACACCACCAGTTAAAGCATCATCAACAACAGTACCAACAAAGTCAACAGCAACAGCACCACCTGCAACCAAAATTAGTCAACAAGATGTACTTAAACAACGTGCACAAACTTTACAAAAACAACTTGAATCTCTTCGAGCTAAAACATCAGCAGATATGGTAAGAACTTTCAAAATCAGTCTCCGTCATTCATTGTCTTGCATTTGTTTTCTTTTAGCGTCGTGCAATGAGTAATACATTAGGTCAACCATCATTAAATTTCACTCATGTTCTTAATGATAATGATTCTACAATAAAATCTTCATCAGATAATATATCAAAATTGATTGGAGAAACACAATCACAAATTACTATAAAAAATGTTAAAGACTTGCCAAAAAATGAATTAGAAGAATTTCTTAAGGTTTTTATCCACTTAGAAAAAATCAATTTTTTTTGTGAAAGACAATTGAAAAAAAGAAAGGGGTGTCGGGGTATATAGGATGAAGCTTTGCGCTTATAGATTTGAGTTATTGAAATATCATACATCAATAATATTTCGTTTTTATGCATAGCCTACGTACCTCTTTGTTATTACATCTCTGGAGAATTAATTATATTTTGGGAAAACAAATGAGTCCGACGGTGGACAGAGATGGGCAGCTCCGGTTGCCGACTTCGACGAAATTTGATGAATCAGCGACCCAGGACAGATTATACATACGCTGAATTCAATATCATTCGACGCAGAAATGTTTGCTCTTTCCAGTCATTATTTCGCTTGGCCCTTGTCTTCTACTGAGAAGAGTACTCATTGAGACAAAGTTGTTGGAGCTGATAGTCGGAGCGGGCAGCTGAGTTCGACCCGCTCCGATGACTTTGTTTGAACGAATACTCTTCTCAACGAAAGACAACAGTTAAGTTAAATATATTGTTAGAAAGAGCAAACTTTTCTGCGTCGAATGATATTAAATTCTATGTATGTATAATCTTTCCTGGGTCCCTGGTTCATCAACTTTCGTCGGAGTCGGCAATCGGAGTTGCCCATCTCTGGTTCCACAATACATAAAATAACACAATTTGTGTAATTCGATTTGCTTAAATATTGGAAACCGTCTGTTTTTGTTTACTTTGATGACTACGGATTAGCTCAGACGTTGGATTCGACTTGGAAGTTAATCGATACTTTAATACCTTTCAAATAGATTTATGAAAGTAGTCAATAAATAGCCAAAATCTTGATTTTAGTTTATCCAGACAGAAACGATCAGGTATACCTAGAAATTTTTTGGGTCTAGTTCTATAGTCTCGCGCATTCTACAGAACTCTATTAGCAACGACAGTTTAATTGTGTTTCACATTTTAATATCGTATAATCATCGTACTGACACTTTGCTTTACTGTTTATAGAAATCTGGTGCTTCCAAAATTCAGTCGAATGATAATGATGATTCATTACTTGTTGTATATCCTTCAAAATCTGATGTCGATAAAGTAGGAATTACGATTATGTTTTTCTATTTATCATTATCGACTTTTTTCTAGGTTCAAAAAGATGGATTAAAATTTAATGATCGTACTCTTGATATATCTTTAAATGAAGATTCATCGTTGAATATCAGTGGTAAAAAACGAACGGTATCTGAAACAATGGAAGACGAATTACTCGGAGCAACATTTACTGAAACAACGAACAATGCTGATGATGATGATGATGATGATGATAACGACGACGATAACGACGACAATAATAATGAACCAGAAGCAAAACGAAGACCTCAAAATCAAACCAGTGATAACGAAGATAATGAAGAAGTAAATTCTTTTTTTTTAAGTTTTAATTATTTCGTTATGTAAACTTGTTTCTGTATATTTAAATAGGTTGATGAATATGGTGATGAAGAAGAACGTTTATTAGCCGAAAGTGGAAAATTAACCGATGACAAACAAATTAAACATCGAAATATTTCATTGAATAATAATGATGAATCCAATCAACAATATGAATTCGAACCCAATGATCTTGTCGATGAAATACAACTACTCGATTCTTGACACAGTATTTGTTTATCTTTTCTTTTCAATAGGAATAAAAACCTTTGAACGTTTATTGAAAAAATACAGTTGGTGTCATTTGTGTGTGCGTGTGGCATTTTGTTTTGCTTTTTTTCTTTTTCGGCGTGTGCATGTTTCTCTTTCTCTTTACTTTTTTTTGTCTATTTCGCGCCTCTATAGTTATTTGTTTCGTTTATTTGTTCCATTTGACTTTGTTATATGTCGTAAACATACATAAACACATACGCGTATCGCATAGTCCCACCAAACTAACAAAAAAAACAACATATTATACAGAATAAAAAAAATCTAGCTAAATATTTCATTTGAACACCGATATTTTATGGTGTTCAGTTAACGATATCAATCTTTGTTTTTTGAAATCATCTGTCTACGCATTACAAGTATATGAAAATATTCGAGTGATGAGGGAAGAAATCCAACAGAGATGTGTTCACTGTACTTAAGTCATTGATCATCGAAAGGTCATCTGACCAAATATTCGTTTATCGTATAATTTGTTTTTCGGTGCTTGAACAGAGATAGACGAATACGAATGAGTGCTAGAAAGCAAAATCTTTCCTTGACTAATTTAGAGTTCGAAATAATATCTTGTCGCATTTTTAAATATAGTTTGAACATTTCTCTTGAACTTCTGATTATCAATTTTGTTGATACTGTAGGTTTAAGTTTGGACTGAGAAAATCAAGGTTTACTTGTCACAATAGTCCCGTATGATGTATAAATTACATTAATTGGTCGTTTTTTTTCAATAGATTTCTAAACCTAGTATTGTTCTATACAAGAACTAGCAATTTTTGGGAATCGTCGAACTTGATAATTTGAGTTTCATTGAAACTCGCTGCAGTACTTCTGTTATAGTAAAAGTAAATGATGGCCTTATATATATTAATAACATTTAATCGACGAAAGATTAATAGACTTCGCTGCATTGGCTACTATGATAATTCCAAAGATTATTGGATGGTGGATATTCCGAAAAAACCTTACGAGCGTGTAATTATCAATGTTGCTTTTATAATAAAAAAAATGTGGAAACTTCGGATTTCATCCGAGAGTTATGTGTACTGCAAAAAGTACATGGGACATATGAGTCATTCTAGAATGTCTGAACACTAAAATTATCATGAGAAACTAGACACTTTGGTTTCTGGATGCAGTTTTTGTGCATTTTGAGACCGTTTTCAGGCGATGTTTTGTTAGAAAGCTACGATGTAGTTCAAAACTAGTATCAGATTCGGAATCAGCGTTAAAAACTGAGTCGATTTATATAAGTTGTGGATAATTCTGAGAAAAACGTTTTTGTTTTTAAAAATCCCTGTACTCCCCCTCAGGGATGATCTGGTCAATAGTGACAATTTTTTCGATAACTCAGCCGTTACTTGACGGATCCTTCTCATCTTCGAACTCGACTGAGACATTGATGAGACTGAACTGTGTAGAAAATTTCATCACGATCTGACTCTCCTTTCGAAAGTTATCGTGTAAACGGCCGGACGGACATACTGACCGATTCTAGAGTGTACTCACTTTTTGAGTACACAACAAAAAACTAAAATTCCAATTGAGAAGAATTTTTCATAGTTCAATTCAAATTTAACGGGATAAATTTTCTACTGTTCAGCATAAATATTTAATAATCAAGTTTCACTGAACATATGAACAGTCTTCTTCACGCCTTTTATGACGATGTGTTAGTGTATCAATTGAGTAGCTGCCTAATTCGACTTCGAGTATAAATGGAAAAAAACCACTTTCATATTTTCACGCCACCGCCAGAAAACAATTTAGTTTTTATAAATAATAAAATTTATAAATTGACTTCACTCCGATTTATAATTCAGGATAAAGATAAAGATTTAGTTTTTATCAATTATAAAATTTATAAATTGACTTGTGTGTGTATGTGTCTTTGTAGACCTGCGTGTACGCCTTTCCTCACACTTACACTTGAGATGTTGTGTGTATGTAGACCCGCGTATCCGCCTTCCCTCACATCCAGACTCACACCCTCAAGCACAATAAACAAATGCACTAACATCATGCAGTTAACATATGAAAAAAGATTCATTTTCATATTAACAGTCAACCGTAACTGAGCAAATGTATCTCATATCGAATGCAAGACTAATTACAGAGACATTATCACTCGAGTTTCGTGTGCATATTCGGATTCTGGACCAAACATAAAATACGTATATGAATGCGCCATTAAAAAAACTCACTAACGATTCAGCTAATTTATAAATTTTATAAATAATAAAAACTAAATCTCTATCTTTATCCTAAATTATAAATGGGCTGCCAGTTTGACGATCTTTTGCTTTTGCTTTGGAATGATTTTCAAAGGGTTGCGATTTTTTTCGTTTATTTTCGAATTGTATATAATATAGAAAGCTGTCAAACAAAAATAAAAAGACAGGAATAATGACGGTTTTAAAAACCAACATTAGTTATAAGCAAGAATCACAAAAGAAACATATAATAAAATTAGTCTCTCTAAATTTGTGAATAGAAACTAAGATAACGAACTAAGCATCGACGAATGAGTATTCGATTTGGGCCGGTTCGCGAAGAAAATTGACCAATTTCGAACTTCACATACAAGAGGCACCAGTTTCAGATGAGCTAATGATTTCTTTATTCTGCATATTGAGAACATTTGTATCGATCCATTGGAAAGATAGCTAACACTAGAAACGAATTCGTTTTCACTGGTCAAAAACTATCTTTGACCTGGATTGGATCACGAAAAATTGACTCATGTCGGCTACTTCGATGAATATAACAACGATTAGTCAATAGAGAAAGGCTTGAAGGTTAAATAGCTACACGATCATATCCCTCCAATTACAGACTAGTCAAGGATGATTTCATGAAAAAGATTGAAGGATCTTGATACTAGTGTAGCTAGAAAAATCTTTAATAACTCTTTCAAACAACAATTTGCCTTTATCTTTAGTATGTGTTACTTTTATTTCAATTATTATTATGTTGGATATTGTAATGATGTTCTATTCATTTTCAATGATATAACTGTGACTACTTTTTATATAGGGCACTACAAAAGTGTTTTCGTCCGGTTCTTCTAAAAGCCTCAGTTTAAACTCCAGTATTCTGTTATAATGCCTATATATATTTAGGATTATGTACAAAATCTCAGATTGCTAAGTCTTGTACTTAGTTGTAGTCTATCATTTATTTTACGTTAATAACATGTCATTTTCTATAAGCTGAATAACAAGTGACATAAAAAACGATAAATTTTCATTTCAACTTCTGATCTCTAAAAACATTTCATTAAAAGAATATAGCAGAAGATGGGCAGCGTAAAAAGTTCTACCATCTATAATGTAAAACTAATGCTAATTATGTACCTTTTGTTTCATCATAGAAAGTATTTCTAAGAGACCAATTTCGAAATTGCGAAAACTAATCTGGAAAATTGTGCCTATTTCTTAAAATAGAAAGTACACAATTAAAACAAACTGTTATTTGTGAATTGTAGAAATTTTCACGCTTCATCTTGTGATGTGTTCTTTTTGTAATAAAACATATGAGGTGATAAATAAGAAAACAAAGTGCCTTCGCCGCATACCAAAAACGATTGTTTTCGCAGCGTTGAATTTTGATTGCTCAGGACTTTGTCGATTTTTGAACACAAAAAAATGTAACTGTAAACTGAGCTAGCCTATATAAATTGTAGAGCTATTCACGCTGCATCTCTGGTATAGTTTATTTTTTTAATAAAGCGTATTTAGGAAATCAAATATGAAATGCAAAATTCTACCATTTCTCATTAGTCATCCGTTAGCAAGCTGGGTGCATCTAACGTAAAAGAAATGATAGACTGCAACAAAGTACAAAACTTAGAAATCGGAAATTTTGCATATAATCCTAACTATATATATATATATATATATACGCGTTTTAGCAGAATACTTGAGCTCAAACTAAGACTTTTAGAAGAATCGAGCCAAAAAAACTTTTGTAATTCTCCGTGTATCTCTGTGTTTCCAGCCTGAAATTTTATAGTAATTTTGTTCTAGGCATTGTTGTGCAATTTATTGTAATAAAACTATTTAAGATCTTACCATATACAAATCTTTCGATCTAAATATGTATTTAATTTCAATTAATATCTATTCTATACACGCATAACTCTACGTTCTGTTAATTCCTCCTAAAACTATGATGAGCGAGATTATATTAGAAAAGAATTGTTTAATAATCAGAAAAGAAAATTAGCTGATATCGACTATTGAAGCGAAGAAGGGACCTAACAATTGTTTTCTCTGTGAACGTGTATATGTTATTTGTTGATTATTTTCTCTCTTAGAAAAGATTCATTCAAAATAGAAAAAAATAAAATATGCGATAGGAATATTCCAAACTGAAATTTTATTCATATTCTGTCATATTACGACATTAGAAATGAAATCCTTCGATAAAGTATAAGATCAATTAATATCAGTTAGATGAAATGGTTTCATACTATCTCAGAAATATAAATATTATTGTTTTAGTTCAAAAAACACATACTGGAATATGTTTACTAATTATAATGTTTGCACAAACATAAGTAACATACAGTGTAACAAACATCATCTAATAATGATAGCACTGAAGAAAGATGAAGTATTAACATTAAATAATATTTCTTTTTCATTTAAAAAAAACATTGAGTTAAACAGATTTCGTATCTTTTCATAGATACTAATCTTTAGTTGTTTATATAGAGTATTATTCTCAAGCCAAACTCGCCTGTTCTTCCTCAATATATTTGTTATGATCATGTTAAAAACATTTTCATAATTTAGTTGTTTTCTTTTGTCAATTCATTTTAAATAAATATTTTTCATTCGTATACTCATCGTCCTCCTTCCCGTCATATCAACTAATTGATTAGTTGGTAATCAATGCTACTCGATTAATATTCAATAAAAATAAACATTTGTTTGACTTGATTGTGAAGTGAGGATCCTTAAAGTTATTTATCATTATTAATGTTCTAATATTTGTGAGTGAGATATGATTATCTGAATTTCAGAGCTTTCTCTTTTATTTACTCACTCAAACAGAACAAATAAGTTCAGAAATCAGTACATACACACTAAAAAATAGAACAGCGAATAACAGCAGAGAAACATAGAAAAAAAAGAGCAACAAATAGAGAAATAATAATAACAACGTTTATGGATACCGGATGAAGCAAATCGTTTACCGTTTATTTTGTTTTGCAATTATTTCCATTCAAAAACCAGGATAGAAAGTCAATTTGTTTTCTCGAAAAATATGTGTTGTCGAATGGTTTATAAGAATTTCAAAAGTAAATCTCTATGATTTTTCAGGAGTTTTAATGAATGATATAAAACTGAGCATATCCATTGTCGCGCTATGTTCCATAACAAGAAATCTGAAAAACTACGAAAACTAAGAGTTTGAAGTATTAAACGCTAAAGTTATTGTTGTCAATGATACACTAGAATGTATAGACACAAAACTTGATAGATGCAGCAAGATATGAAGTTTACTCAGTTGTTGGTATTGGATAACTAATCATCGTTATTTCTCTTTGGCGTCTCCGTTCACTTTCAAGGAAAGTCCATACTTCTCGATATTCTTTTGTTCAATAATCTCGGACGAAGATATTTCGTACTAGGTGTTCCAAACACCCGGTAATCCGTTCAAGTGTTCGGAATTGATTTTTGCCTTTAAAAACGTTTACCGTGAGTACGTAACACATGTTGGTCAGGATATCGTACCCAGGTCGAGCAATCCGACAGTAGGCACCTATCGGAAGCCATCCGATCGGACTGGAATCCAATACGACTTTATCGGATCCTGTCAGATCTTACAGAATTATCGTTGGATTCCGGGTCGAGGAATCCGATAGAATTGTATCGGATTGTAGGATATTTCCAGGTTCCTATCGGATCAGTCGACCTGGGTATAACTGAAAAAGATACAAGGAAATCGGAATGAAATGGTCGACAATATGTAAAATACTNATGGTCGGGTGTCCGTAAACTCATTTTACCTGGAGATTGTAAGTATATCATAATACTTACAGAGTGCGCTATCTTAAGGAGAATGGAAATACTTTATGATTAAAAATCTCCGCTTGCAAATGTTATTGGTTAGACGATTAATTCACGAAGGAAGCGAAAGAAAAGAAATCAACAAATGGTACAGCAATGACAGCTAAAACTCGCGGTACAACAAATAAACGGATGGAAAAATAACATTCAACTTCTTTGCGCATCTCACTCTTTTTCTTATGATTATTAGATATCCCTATTCTTTATCGACATTGAGAGTAAATTTTTCTATTCTTCTTTATGATTATGTTTTCTGTTTCGAGTTCTTTGTTCGATTGTTTATACTATTTCTTGTGTCTTTCTCTGTCTCCCTCTAAGTTCTTTTTTTTCTGTATTGAAAAAAATTTATTGTGTTCATCAGAATGTTGTTCTGTTTATTATCTTTAAATGCAAGCTACTGAGTCATTTGAAATCTCTCAAAAAAGTGTACACATGAACATAGTTACGAACATCCTGCCTCTTTTCATTACGATCTTCATGTTTTCATTGTTACAATTCTTTCGGTCATTTTCATCCCGAACTCCACGCAAATTTCAAGGTGTTTTTCTCAAAAACAAATACTGTTGTCCGTTACGGTTTATTGAACAACTTTCATTCCGAACAACCTGCTTGCTTAAAATTTTTATCATTTCGAAGTTCATGTCTGTTTTTATATGTCGGGAAATCGTAATGAAAAGTTGGCGCAAAATGTCGCTTTCCCCTAAACTTGATAGACTGGATAGAATTGTTCGCGTGAGTTTTCTACTTTCGATATTTATCTGCATGCATCAATACACATTTGTTTTTCGACATTAAGTAATCAGATGAAATATATGCTCAACAAATGCATATTGATTGTATCTATATATCAAAACTAGACGCCACAAGCTTTGTTCTTCTACGAACAGCTATTAATATGTATACATTACAAACTGATCGTTATCAGTTGTCAAAAGCACATTATCATGTAACAAGTTCTTTTGTTGTAATATGCAATGTATTTAAAAACAAATTTTTCATTTCTATTGAAAAGAGCGTAACTTCTCCGTCGCATTTGATATTGACCTCTTTGATACGCTCTACAACTCATTACAGGCCTTATTACTTTATATTGCTCATTACCTAAACTTTAGATCATAGTGATGTGTTTCTTTTTGTGTGATGATCATCATGCTATAATAGTCAGTATTTAATCATAAACACTATGTACGATCGAATGGAGAAAAGATGACACCTTTTTTCTTTATTGTTTCGATAGTGATTTATCATTATTAGAGCAACACTTCATGCGTGACTCTTTTTGTTTTAGATCAATGTAGATATAGAAATAGAAGTGATGATGTCGTCTACTAAAATCGTCATCTGATTGTATTTAAAATATATAAGATTAAATTCGTAAGAAATTAGAAAAATAAATTTGTGTTTGAATTTCTTCTTAATATTTTTGTCATTTATTAGAATGAAACTGAAGATTGATGAACATTTTTTTCTTGATCATTTGGGCGTTAAAAATTTGTTCATAAATTAAGTGAGATTGATCTGAAAAGAATAAAAACCACTTTTCTTTCTTTCGATTAGAAATGATGTGAACGAAATCATTATATCAACATTATAATAAGTTATTATTAACTTTGAAAAATCTTCAGCCTATTATTGATATGAAAAAACAACGTATGCATTGACCTTCGAAGAAAATTATTCATTTATTTTCGAATATATAGAAACTCTTCACATATCTTTACTTCTTGATAGATTCTACCTAATGTGTTTGTCAAAAACGTGCTTTTCTAACAATAATTGATCATACTTAATCTAACAGCATTTCGGTGGTGAAGATATTGTCTTCTTCTTCTTCGTCTGCTTTTTTTTTATTAAATAAAAGGTTAATTGATCCGAAAATTATTTGCGTGTGAATTTATCCGTCACATCTTGTTAAATCTACTATCAAATCGACGTGAGCAATACGACAATAGATAGTTGACCGTTGTTCATAATGATAATAATAGTGATTCATACATGCAATTTATTTATGTTTTTATTTAGGCCAGTAATTAGTTTGCATAAAACGAAGTGAAATTATTAGTTATGCTTCTAAAAGATAGCTCATATTTAATATATTTACACACATTTTTACTAGTCTTAATGAAAAGTTTTAATATATAAATAATACTTTAGTGTAATCAAGAAAATGATTGGATTGAACTTAGTGAGCGTCTATAAAAAAAAAATCATTTTTGCCTATTGAAATTGTATCTGTTTATTTTCTACTTCAAATGAAATCTTTTAAGTTAAATAGTGACCGACACAGATATGCATGTAAATTTGAAATAAAATCAAATGAAAGGTCAGTAGGCAATCTGGCAATGAGCCATGTTAAACACAATGAAAACGAAAAGATAAGATAAAGAAAAATCGATATGATCGTTGTTACCGCCTTACAATGACACTCACTATTCCCATACATACGTTTGTCATATAGCCATCTTCTCTCGATGGATTTGGTTGAATAAACACAAAACATCGCATAGCAGCTATTGTGTCTAATAAGTAGTGGTGATACGCACACTGCATTTTTTCCTCTTCTTCTTCGTCTCCATCTCATTCGCATTAATATTTTCTCTATCAATCGATAGAAAACATATGTCCGGATCGACTTGAATTTGTGAATTTCTAAATATTTTCAAATAGCAATAGTTATGTTTTATCCAACAACAGAATATGCTTACATTGATGAAAATGGTCAAACTGTCGAACCGTCAAGATTTACTCAACATGTCTATCCTGATAATACCGAACAAACAGGTTCTCATTTAATTTTGGATGAAAATAATCCTGATAATAATCAACAACAAATACAGTATCGTCCTATTGTTATTGATGGTTCTCAACCATTGTAAGTTTTTCACATTTATACATATATTTGTCTGCAAATCCGTTAATAAAGAAAACTTTATGAGTAAAAACAAAAAATTGTTATAATTTTGATACACACGCACATTTTATCTGATTGACGAGGCGTACATGTAAATTAATCAAGGGATAATTTAATATTCTTTTCTTAATTTAAAAACTTAATGAAAGATCGAATCGATTTAAAATTATAATAATCATATGTTTGTTATTTGTACAGATTTTTCTCGAGGTTATTTCTTTTTTTCATCATCAGCCATGCATATCAAAATATATTTACTTAGCCAAAACTATAAATTAGAAGGTCTGATTGTGAGAAAATATAGTTTTGATAAGAATATATTAAGATAATATTCGATTTATTTCTATGCATTATTCTATAATTATTATTTTTAGAGCCAAATGTAGTGTACTCTACTTGGGAACAGCTATTTCTTCGCCAGACCAACGAGGTATCGACGCTATACAAGAACCATTATCTCGACGATATCCAGTCGATGGTAAAGAAGTAGTTCGAGGTAAATAAGATAATATAAATACCCAACAACAACAACAAAAAACACATTATTCATAAATTCTATTTTTAATTACAAGGTATTGAAGCATGGCTATCTATATATGATAATGGTTTACAATTGCAATTTGCTCGCGATCCATCTGTTGTTTTATTTTATCCGATTCGTTCTCTTGTCTACTGTGCTAGTATTCGTTTTGCAACTCGAACACAAACAGGTGCTGAGTTTCCAAATGGTTGGCGTTTTGTACCATTGGATTCGCCAGCTGCAGCTCGTGTAGAAAATACACGAAATCCACCGTTATTTGCTGTAACATTTCGACGTACACGCCATTTACCTGCTGATGAATGTCATAGTTTTGTTACTAAAACAAGACAAGCTGCATTAGCACTTGTTCAAGCTTGTTTTAGTGCTTATCAAACAACTACATCACAACAAGATTGTTCAAAAGTACCACTTTATTTCAAAGTAAAAAACGAAATAAAATCAGTAGTATATTAAAACCTTGATTATTTCTTTGATTCTATAGGTTGATGATTATGGATCAAAGAATAAAGAAATCGATAACGAGATTCGTATCGTACCAGCACCAGATCGCGAACGAACATTAGATTATCAGACAAATAAAGAAGGCGCCGGTTTCTACTATAAAACCGATCGAGTACCTATCGATACATGGCAACTATGGGAACATCATAAACATGATGTTGATCGATTAACAAAGAAAAGTTATCGTTCAACGTCAAGATGTAAATGATTGATTGTTTATAAGACAATAATTTTTATTTTAAAATTCTTTCTTTTTTCTCCAGCTCATTCATGTAGTTCAAGTCCATCAAGAGGATCATCTTCACTGGCATCATGCTCATCATCTAGTTCTTCATGTTCGTCATGTCAACATAATCGTCGAAGTCGTCGCCGTCATCGCCGTCGACGACGACTGGCATCGATAGCATCGATTTCTGCTGCTCAACAACAACAACAACAACATTTTACTCCATCTGAATCTCAAACTGTATCAATAAATACTGTTCCTAGTTCCATGACAACAGCTTCTGCTCAACAAACAGCACAATCGTCAGTTGATCCATATGCTCCAGCACCTAATTTAATTCGTGTCGAACGTATAAAAGATGTGAATACAGGTCAAGATGTTTTTATTCGATGGGTAAGTGATGCCACTGCAACAACAGGAATAAATGATGATCAACAAATATCTGTTCCACAACAAGCTTATTCTACTCAACCACCAAATAGTTCGACAATCAATTATGACTATCAAAGAGATCGAGAATTACCAAATGAAATTGAACGTTTAACACTACATGATGAGCATTTAAGACGATCTCTCTTAATGGATGATAGATCAGCATCAGCATTGTCAAATCATGAACAGAAAAAGCATAAGAAACGATCGAAACAAGAAAGATATCGTGGCATGGATAATCAAGAAGTTGACTATGAAGTTGTTGGTGGTTTTTTTGAAGATCGTAATGGAAAACGACGTCCTGTTAAGTTTGATCGTTCTCGTATAAATACAGTTAAAGATTATCGGCATTTATATAATGATGCAGTAAATTCATCTCCACCAAACACTGATCGTCGTCGTAAACATCGTGCAAAATCATTGGTTCGACCGCCCATTGACGAACAACAGCAGCAACAATTTCCTACGGCAAATTTTTCTTTGTCTAATCAACCATTTATGAGACCGTTCGGCACATCATTTCTTCCATTTAATACACCTTTTTTTCCAAAACAACCATTCAGTACAACACCATTATTTTCTCGACCAAATTTTATCAGTCGGCTACCACTTCCGCATCCATCATTGTGGTACCGGCCCATGTAGTAGTTTTTTTTTAGTGTTTTTTTCTTCTTCAAATATTGTTATTCTTTTTTTTCTAAATTCTATGAAAAAGAATGTTTCTGTTACTCAGTTGTATGAAAATTAAGCCAAATTTTTGGAATAAAATTCTTTATCATCGGACAAAACCAAAGCGGTTGAGCTTAATTTTTCATTTATTCTGTTACAGTCTTTTTTAAATAAATGATTTTCTAAATACAAGCATTTGTATATTAGAACAGGTTAAACACTTGTGTTGCTTATTGATACTCTACAATTTCTCAATTAGTTTTGTAACAATCAACTAGTAGTTTGAAACGTACTAAACATAATGGAAAATATTTTGACACATGAATGTTAGTTACATTGAAAGAGAAGATTTTATCAACATGAATGTGGTTTACATTTGAAGTTTGGTAGTAGACAATGATCATTTGCTAAAAATGTCAAGTTGACCTATAAGATATTATAATCGAAGCAACATCTTGAAGTCGACGTACGTATTCTTACGCTTGTTGTTTATGGCAATTTATTATTATCATCGGTTGCTATGGCCTTAATAGGCTATAAACCGCAATTTACGATTATCAACAACAATTGACGTAAACAGCTGCCGTTTCCATCATTATTGATTGGTATACTAAGGAGCATGCTTGGCCTTACTGGTAAAACAGGCACACAGTACGAATAATTTGACATGGAATTTATAAGTTTTCGATTGATTTTTTCTTTTAAGTTCATACATTCTTTGTCATATCGTCTTGTACGGTTGAATACGGAGCTTGAACTTATCTTTCAAGTACTTAGTAATGAACGTACCTCTTCATGGGATCGACGGCCGTCAAGTTATTGTTGTTGTTGTTGTTGTTGATTGTCCTTTGGAATGAACGAATTTTAAGATCTATAAAGATCGTTTTCCAGCAATTATCTAATTAAACTTCGCATTGATAGTCAACTAATTGTTATTTTATTCGTATGAATTAAATGGATTGTTGAAAGAAAAATGCGATATATTTCAGGAAGATTCATATTATTTCTTGTTGTTCCACCAGAATTTGATAATCTCGTAATGCTTTTCTCTGGTTTTAATCGATAGTTGCTTGTTTCCATAATTATTACTCATTTAAGTACGCTTCACAAAAACAAATCGAGTGATGCTTCAATTTCTAACTTGAGCATTTCTGAACCGTTACTGAAGTGCACAGATCCAAGAACAATGTACATAATGAAATAATATATGTGAGACATCCTTTCCGTGAAAATATCGCGTAGTATTGCAATCGACTTTCTTTTTATATCAATAACATGTATATTTTCTGTAGAAAAAACGACGAACTAGAAGCCAGATTTTTAGTTTTTTGAAGCAGTTGAAACATATGAATGTTCTAGTAACATATGAGAAAGTTCTGTATTTTCTCCTGTATCAATGATTTGGTTTAAAAAAAATGATCGGAGAATATATCGGATGGTTTACAACTAACTATTGACTATAAATGTATTCTCTATGCCAATCAAAATCTATACCGATAACCAATATTGATATATTCCTGAAAAAAAAAGATAGAATTGAAAGGTAAAAAAATATTAAAAAGCATGAAGTTTTCTTCATAACTTGCAGTATTTTTTGACAAAATCAGTCAAAATAATTTCTATAAAAACTGACAGTTTGCCTTGCATATATAAGACTACTAATGAAAGCGAGAGTATTGTCGTCATCGGCTACGTATAAGATGAACTTAATTGACGTATAGAATAAACCTATGAGTGAACTATTATCGCAATACGATTTAATAAATATTTAATGAGAAAACAATATTTAGCTACTGTTTTATTTATTATATATGTATTTAACAAAAGACTGTTAGTTCCAGATAATAATTTTTATAGTCTAAATTCTATAGATATCAATATGCTGTTGGCTTTCGGTGTGTTTTGCTAGCGATTTATTTGTGTTAAGTGAAAAAATTCGTAACGATATAACTGATGTAAAAAATATCTTCGATGAAAACTTGCAATTAATTCACAACCGTCAATATGATCTGGGACAACTTTGTGCAGTATAGCCAAGAATTTAAATCAAACAATCCAATGATTTCGATTGGTACTCTTATCGTTCTACTTTTACTACTTGGATTTTTTATCAAAGTTTCTATATTGTAATGTGCAACACTAGGAAACTAGTGACATCTTATATTTAAATATATATCGCTGTTAATTATTAATAATCAAAATAAGAATATTAGTTTGCGCATTTATTTGAATAGTTTCATTTTTTATTCAATGAAAATAATAACAAAACGATTCGGAGGCTAATAACTGAAAGAATTCGAATTTGATTGATAGACACAAACCAATTAAAATCAATGAGGTATCCTCATAGAAGAAAATTTCGAAATTTCTTTTCTCAAATAAGATTTTTTTTCCTCCCGTATATAACAATATGTAAAGAAGAAACGAATAGCAACATCGATGTCTTTCTTGCTCTTTTCTTCACTCATTCTTTTTTTTGCACATTGGACGCACGGGCGCTGAGTATACAATATATATATGTAGTTTAGTACATGAAAGCTAATCACATTTTTTCTAAACCTTTTTTTTCTATACCTTTTTTTTCTATTTTTTATCGATTTAATATTTCAAATTCCCTTTTTTTCAGTATTTATTCGTAGTACAAGCGACTTAATTCGTCCAGTTTATACCGATAAAAACTAACTTAGATTTTATTGTTATTGTTATTATTCTTTTAACTGTTATATATATTTACTGATTAATTAGAAACTTAGCAGTTGTCTATTATATATTGGTATTGAACAGTGAGAATTCAACGATATATTGAAGGGTATTTAAAATGTATCGGTATTTTATGTTTATATAAACTGAATTAGGTCAATCAGATATCCAACGTTAATTTCTAAATCTTTATCATATTTTCTATTAAATTTCATTAATGCAATCAATGAATACGGATCCACCGTTTTATTCTAATACACCAGGAGCACATCCTGTAACAACGGGTATTTTTTTTCCGAATGGATTCGAACGTAAGTTTTTTCTGTATACAATTTATTATATGTTTTGTTTCTATTTAATTGTTACAGATTTTTCCATGACAAATTCAAATGGATATTCACAAGCGCAACATATGCCTTCACCAGTAAGAACTTCATGGTTATTTGTTCGCTATTAAATATATAATATTTAGTTTTACAATCAACAAGTCCCGAATGTTTATGGACAACAACAAATGTACGTTAATCACTATTTACCAACAACTCAATATCATGCGAATGGCGCACGAGGACAGGTAAACTTTTCTAAAAAAATCTTGTAATTAAATTATTATTATTATTTTGAATTTTCTGTTCATAGAATGCACAATATGTTCCTCTTATTCGTCCAGCGAATGAAAATTCTACTGGAGCACCATCTTTTATCCCAGCAACAGGATATACACCATATGGTAATAGTAATATGCAGCCAACACCACATATTTATTCTCAACCATATTATCGTAAATTTAAAACTTTAAAATTTAAAAAAAAGACACGTGAACTTCATTTATTTCTCTAGGTTACCCTGTACCACAACAATATGCATCACAAAATTATTCACAACAATCTACAGCGTCACAAATATCAAATCAAGTACAACCGCAATATTCTACAGCTAATACCCAACAACAAACGCAATCATCACAGACACATCAACCACAAACATCTCAACATTCATCAGTAAATTATTGATTTTCCATTTTTATTTGAAAATATAATTTTTTCTTTTTTAAGAGTGATCCACCACATGGACTTTCATCTCAACCGTCACAATCAACAGGTAGAGTATTGACTTTAAATGTTATAAAGATAAAAATTTTTGTTTAGAAAAACGTCAGAGAAAGCCATTGCTCATTGTTGATCCTGTCTCACAAAAAGCTGTAGAAGTGAAAGCATCGAATCCAACGAATAATTCACCATCAACATCGATAGCACAAGATGATAATCGTCTCAATGATTCTACGGCAAGTAATACAAAAGCAACTGATGAACCAGAAAAAGCACAAAAACGAGATGACTTTCGAAAACAGTTTGCTCTTCTATTAGATCAACACCCTTCAATAGAAAAGGTATATACGAAGTGTAAAATTCTCATTCGGTTCTGTTGGAAATTAGTAGCAGACGCTTTCGTCATAACGAATGACGGTATTATATTCGTTTACTTCAATTTTGTTTGTTTATTAGAATGCAAATCCATCATCTACCGATGATCAAAATGATGGAAAATCAACACAAGAGAAACAAATAGAAGATGTTGTATCACAAACACAAGATTCAACATTGAATCAATTATCGGAACCAGCTCAACCTGGCCATCCGGGTATTCCTATTCGAAGTATCAATGAAGAGAAATCAAAAGTTCAAGATAATACTAAGCAAGAACCTAATGATTCTCAGAAACCACTTGAAACAAGTGAATCAATGGTAAATATTTTACTTTCTATATTTTTAAACAAAATTTCATACAGATTGATGAAATTACTCTCGTTAGACTGAGAGAAAAGGTTAAATTTATTGGGTATTTTCTTTCCTATTACCCTCGGGTAAAAGTGTATTGTTATTATGATTCATTGTAGTTTTTCTTTGCTTTTCTGTCAGAGAAAATGTCTCGTTGATGGACTTATCGTATAGTAGTCAACATCTATATTGTGCAATAACAGCCAGTAATTCGTTTGTAAACAAGGGTAGATAAAACTATATATAAGGGTTTTTTTTTCTTCCGAAATATGTAATGAAGTCGAATAAAAAATTTTCATCATGGTGCTAAAAAATAAAAAAAAATCACAACGAAAGCATCGCTTTGTAAGTTTTCGGGTAAATTTCATTTTAAATGATAAATCGGAGGTTAATCAATGAAAATAACATTTTATTTTGACTATTTTTAGTGTGAAGACACTGTTGATAATGTAGCAACTGTAACTAATGATGAAAAAATTTCATCGGATGATTCAACTACAAAGGATCAATCTCAATCAATACCATCCTTACCGAATACCGAACCTGTAGAATGTGCAACATTACCACCACCATCAGTAGAAACACCAGTACCATTGAATAATACAGAATCTGAACTAGTAAATGCTGTAAGATCACTCGCATTAGTATCAAGACATAGTTATACCAAACAAGAACTTCTTAGTAAACGATTAGATCCTAGTGCACAAAAGCGTCCATTAGGTCTCAGAGCAATCGATGGTGTTACTGATCCACCAACAGCTCGTCTTATTACACATAGTATCACGAGAGGAACACATATACCATTAGATAAGCCCGAATTACACAATCGAAGTGAAAAACCATATATACCAGCTGTTCGAAATAAAATTGAATCGAACGAAAAATTTCTTCGTGATATTACGGCAATATTAAACAAAGTTACACCGCAAACTTATGAGAAACTATTGAAACAACTTGATGAACTTGAACTTGATCGTTTTGAAAGATTAGATGGAATGATTACAATTATCTTTGCTAAAGCTGTCGATGAACGATCATTTTGTTTTCTTTATGCTAAATTATGTCAACATTTTCAAAAAAAACAAATTACTGTTCCTGATGACACGGGAAACAAAATAACGCATAGCTTTCGACAATTATTATTAACACGATGTCAAAAAGAATTCGAAAATGATTATCGTCAAGAAATCGGATATGAAAAAAAGAAAGTCGATGTCGACGCTATTACAGATGAAAAACTTCAAAAAGAAGAATCTGAAAAATTAGAAGAAAATTTATCTAAAGCTAAACGAAAAAAATTAGGCAATATTTTGTAAGTACAATTAAGTAAATAATATTCTATTTAAAAGGAAACTATCGAAACTTATCAATTAAACAGTCATGGTTGAATTCGTTGTAGATAACCAACGAACCACGAAGTGAAAGCATGAAAAATCAGATTAGATTCTTCAAAAAAGAAAAAATTTGCATCTGTATAAATTTCATTTTCTATTTTAGTTTTATTGGTGAGTTATTCAAATTGCAAATGTTAACAGATTTGATCATGTACGATTGTATTGATTATTTACTTCGGGATAAAACCGATGAAGAAAGTCTTGAATGTTTATGTAAACTTTTAAATACAATTGGCAAAGAACTTGATCTGAAAACAAGTGATAAGGTAGGTTCAATGGATGAAAAAACAAAATTTATTTTTCTTCTTTCTTTTTTCTTTTATCTACTTCAGAAAGTAAGTGATAGAAATAATCGTTTTGCACTCGTTTGATATATGTAACATAATTTACTAATCATGTTTATTTTGCTCTCGTGGATTTATACGTTATTAAAATTTATCAATTTATCCTTTTCAGGCAGCAGCAAATCGAAAAGTTTTGGAAAGAAATTATACTGACTTATTTAGTATTACGACACATCGACAAACATCAGCTCGCTTACGATTTATGATACAGGATGTTATGGATTTAAGAAAAGTAATAGAAGCTTATAAATATATGTTGTATGCTAATACTATTTTATGTATCAATTAGGCTAATTGGGTTGCTCGTCGTGCTGAAGCAAAACCAACAACAATAGATGAAATTCACGAACAAGAACGATTGAAACGTGAACAACAAGAACGTGATCAAGAACGCGACAAGGCATTACGTCGAGAATCGAATCGAGGCGGTAATAATTCCTATGGGCATAATTCACAACAGTATACGGGTGGACGTGGTAGTGGCATGAAGCAACAGTCGAATCGAGCAGATGATGAACAAAGTGGAAATCGTTTTAATGTCAATTCAGTACGACAATTACAAAAGATTGATCGACGAAATGAAGGCCCATTAGTAAAATATATTTCCTAAAGTAGAATTAAGATAATGTATTCTGTGTTTTTATAGGCATTGAATTTGGCTCCACAGGGTGCATGGTCGAAAGGATCAGCAGTTGAAAAGAAACCTGAAAATGATCGTCCAAATCTTGCACGGTAAAAAATGCAAAACAAAAATAGATTCATAGAAAATAAATAATTATTTCATTTTTAGAAATTCGAAGCCTCCTGCTGTTCCTACTTCACAATCGCGATCTAAAACTGGTTATACTTTACAATCTCAATCATCTCGCGTAACAAAATAATTTTCTCGTCGCCTATTTGTATTTTTATTTTGCTCTTTTTTCTTTTTAAAGGAATTAATACGTGAAAATTCTACGGAATCATCACGAAAAACAAGTGCTAGCGGAGTTGCTAGTCCAAATAATATCTCAATGGCAAACTCACGTGAAGGTTCACGTAATGTTAGTCGTGAACAATCACGTGAAAAACCAAGTAGTGAACGAGCATCGTATGCTAATACTGCAGTATCATCGAATAAAGTATCGACGTTAATAAACGATACTGATTCCTCCAAAGCATCATTTAATGAAGAGAAAACTATTGTACATGTACATTCATTAATTGAAGAATATACAGAAAATTACTCAGATAATGATGAACGACCAATACAAGTAAGTTTACAGCATACTAAAAGTAGTTATGGAGATCTTTGAACGTTTTGTTTATAGTCACTGTAAGGTTATCTCGTCATTGTTTATATTCATTTATCAAATACAGAAGAATCACTCCTAGTTCGATTGAGACTGGTACTATTCTATTTGAACAAATTATCCTTTAAATCATATTCAATAAGAAGGAAATGTTGAGACAACATATTTCTGTCAGAAATAAAAATATTTTGTTAGATTGATTTTTATATACTTTAAGCTAAGTATATTTCTATGCATATCTCTTGTTCTTTAGGAGGCGCTTGATGATGTAATGGAGTTTTGTACGACAAATGTTGATCAACAAGCACTTATTGTTCGAGAATTATTTACGAGTGTATTAGAAGCAAAACCAAGAGCACGTAAAGCTATTGGACATTTACTTGATGTCGTACTTCATAAAAATATCATATCTAATGATGGTTTCCTATCTGGGTATGAAATAATTTCGTTGAATAATTCTTATTTGTTACATGTGACTTTGATTTTAGCTTTAAAATGCTCACTGATTTAGTTCCAGATTATGCCGTAGATATTCCTCTCATTTGGCAATACATTGGTGAAATTCTTGGTGCATTTATTGGTGGTCCATCACCGAACATGTCATTATTGAAACCTATTTTACAAATGGTACCAGCTGAAAAAGCTCAACCGCTATTCAAATATATCATTAAATTTGCTATTGAAATTTCTGTAAGGAAACAAAAATAAATTTCATTCTATTTCTATTTAACATATCATGTTTTAGTCGAAATCACGTATACAAAAATTTTGGCAATCATCCGGTTTTTCATTAAATGACTTATTTAAATCAGATTCTATCGATTCCATATTTACCAATGAATTTAATTGGTTATCAGAAATAATACCAGCCACAGCGCCACTAAAAGAAAATCGTGTACCACTTGCTGATGCACAGTTGGTTAAATTATTTAAATCTGTTAATGATCAAAATACATTAGTTACTGATGGTGAAATTATAGCACATATTGAAACAGTACGTTTTGATATTTGAAGTTTATT
Organism: Rotaria magnacalcarata; assembly: GCA_900239745.1. Classification (NCBI taxonomy): domain Eukaryota; kingdom Metazoa; phylum Rotifera; class Eurotatoria; order Philodinida; family Philodinidae; genus Rotaria; species Rotaria magnacalcarata. Next base: position 220,920 of record OENM01000011.1, read on the forward strand.
GTTTTGGAGTTCGTAAATAAAAATTGTGTTTTGATCTTATAGCATATGAATTCAGAAGACAAATTTTATATTCGTAATATTGTTTTATCTTACTTGGAAGCATGTTTGATAAATCGTGAGCCACAAAAAAAGATTCAAGAAGATATTGCAAAAAACCGAATGACTGTTCTTAAGACCATTATTGGACACAGACCTGAAGCTGAAATTCAAGCCGTTTATGCGATACAAAATTTCGTTAATAAACTTGAACATCCACCAAGTAAGAATTTATTTTTATTCTAAAATAAATATTCTCATAATTCATTATATATGTATATATGAAAAAAGTGTAGAATTTTAATGCATATGAGTAGTATTCATCTGAATTGTTAAGGAACACTGATGATTTTATAATATGCCCGTATTTTCGAACGCTTCAGGGAACATCACTAATGTTAGTCATTAATAATTATGATAAGTCGTTGATGTCAAACGTCAGTAAACTAAAGCAGCCTATTTGTATATTGGCATAGTGTTTATTTGTCTTTGACGGCTGCCGTGACATATTATGATGAAAAAAAAATATCATGAACTTTTACCATAGTTCAATCTTAGATGACATACGATTTAATTCATTTTTTTTTATTTTCTAGAAATGGCTCAATTGCTGTTTGATATTTTCTATGATGAAGAATGTGTAAGTGAAGATGCATTTTTTGAATGGCTTCGAAATCCAGATCAATCTGAAACTGAAGGTATAAAATACGAAAACGAATTTTTTTTTCTTATTCATACTATTAATTACATATTTCTTATCTAAAGGACATTCAATTGTTGAAATATCAACAAAAGACTTTTTTACTTGGTTGGAACAAGCAGAAACTGAGTTGGAAGAAGGCGAAGAAGAAAGTTAATTCTGAATTATCATATTGATAACTTGTTGTTATTATTCTTTCTTTCATTTTTGTGTTTTGTTATTACCCAAAGTGGTTTGTTTTTGTCTGAGTCTGTTTATTTATTTTGTACTATCGAAACGTGAACCGAAACAAGCATATATATGAGTTTTCAACGCACGCGATTCATGGTGGATTTTCGTTGTTTTGCTTTTTTTTCTTCTCAACTGTTATTCACTTTTTTTCTCGGTTTTTTTACGTGTCCTGTTCTTTCATACAAAAACTCTGACCTGTGGCTCTGTTTTTTCGCTCTCTCAGATTGAAATATTCAAAGGATCTATTACGTTCTTTCTTCTTTTTTTTTGTTTGTTTGCGTGACTTTTCTTTTCCGGTCCTATTTATCAGATCCGGCTCTTATAACACATGATTTGCTTCTTTGTTTTTGCTTCATTACCGATAAATATGCTACAACTACCGCTGTGTTCTGAGTTTACTTAAGCTTTATCTTGTAAAGCGTGTGCGTAACACACAAGAAAACAGTACCATTTGATTAGATCACTTTGTTGTTCTTCTCGGTGTACATTTTGTTTTTCTCCTCATATAGGAACCTAATGCTGTTATTCATATAATATATGCACACGTTGATAACTGTTATAAATCAAATTAAGTTCAAGTGTCTTTGTCTGTTTTGAGTAGAAAAGAAGTTCTTTTTTAGGGAAAAAACTTTATGTCATCACTACGAATGTTTTTGTTTTTGTTTTTGTGTTTGTCTTTTTTTTGTTGAAACCATTATGTTTTGCACTTATTAAAACCGAGAAAAATAAGCACTTAATCTTGCAACAGTATTCTTCATCTTTGTCTGTGTGATTATCACGTGTGTGTGTGTGTTTGTGCGTGGGCGTGTGTATGTGAAGTTCGTGGATGACATTCTTTCCGTTACTTTTCTTTTTTTTGTGTCTTGTCTTTCGTTGTACCCTTTTTCTTTTGTCTGTTCTTCTTTCATATTGTTTTTGGTTGATTGTTCTCTATTTACCAAGCAATAAGAAAGAGAGATACACACAAATAATAGGATTTTAACAAAAAAAAAACAATATTGCTAATTTTTCGCTTTGAAATTTTATGCTGATGTATTGTCTGATGAATTCAATTGAAAGAATCATAACAGTACAATCGTATTTGTAAAATAAACGAAGAGAAATCTCCATCGTCATGAAAAGGTGAAAATGAAAAGAATTATATGTAAAACTTAGCATTAACAAATGCTCTCTTGTCTAGTACGACATTATATAAACCGTACTGTGCTAAAGAAAAATACAGTAGTCTATGACTGAAATGAATAACAAAATCGTAAAAACTTTGATTAGCTTCGAACTTTGAGCTCAGACGTCTATATACAGCTCGTGTCAACAAATCGTAAAATAAATTTCTTGTATTTTGATCGAATAGCAACGTAAGTTGTTTATTCAAAAGCAGTAAATAGAAACGTTTGTAATGGAGAGCAATTCATAAACGAAAAAGTGTATTTTTTTATGATTGTACGAATATTCATTGGCCCTTAAAAGTCCTTAACAGAAAAATAAAACCATTGATTTTCATTCTCGTGAAAACAAATTGTATAAATATGGTAATCTTATGTCAGAGCAAGTCCTTATCCATCCTATCATTTTTAGTTATGAGTCGAAGTTAGTTGATTATATTTCATGGCTGTGTTCTTTTGACTTCGTGAACAATGTCACATCGAATATTCAAAAAACATAGTGTCCATCAATACTGAAATTTCTAGACATCAATGATGTATTTTAGTTCATTTGAGTTTTTAATTTAAAATATCATTTCAACCAATGCAATAAAAATATGTTAGCCTTTAACAAAAACTAGCTAATCTAGTAACCTGATGAAACACTGAATGGCTTACTTTCGCCTTTAAGCAATATATCTCGCAATAGTTTGATTGATTTATTTGTTTTTGAAATCTAACGAAATAATAAGATTACGATAACCATGTGTGTGCAAATCAATGAGAATGTCATAAGACATCATGACAAGACAGCTTGTGCCTTTTGCGTAGAATATAGTATTACATAGCTACATGCTGTTTTCCTGCGTTGTTGACTAACGTTTATTGTAAGTATTACGATGATGAGAAATGATCGAATCAGATATTGGACATTTTTTGTTTGTGCAAAAATTTTATTACGCCTCTAATGAACTCATTAATATATGAACTATATAAAACTAAATCATCTTTTGTTTTGTTGGAATAACAAAAACAATCGAATACGATCAAGATGAAGTTAACAGCTTCATCGTGTTTCTAAAATTTCTTATAATTGACATATATTCTATTTAGAAAAAAATTGCATATATAAGGTTTCATTATGCTGAGACTTCTGATAGAATATTACTTCTCATCATAACAACCAACGTTAAATAGAAAATTATTTGAATCATTTTGATTCATATCATAGCATTTGGTGCATTCTAACATGACATCGTTTTAATTTTAGGAGATATCAAAATTTTTTATGTTCAAGGGTTAAAGTACAAGTTTATAAGCATATTACGACAGAATAAAATTTTCGCCCGTTTCAGTAAGAATAATATTAATTTTTTTGTATGTCGTTATTGCAACAGGAATCATTCGTATTCGACAAGAATTGAGTTGACAAAAACAAATACTTTTACTGCACGATTAGTCTGCTTTACCTTTCTTGGATAAACAAACGGCTAATCATACAAGGCAAATGAATCTATCATGACCCGACATCTAATGAGTCTATATAAATATAAATGATGATGATTACATAAAAAATCATTGATTGGCTACTTTTTCATTGAATCTCTATCGCGACAACGCAGTACGTCCAATGGCCAGATGAATCCCGATGCAAAATCAAAACCAACAATAACACCAACAACAATAATAAAACTAGTCTTCTTTTCTTATTTTTTTACATTCTTATCGAGAGAAAAATTTGGTTATGTAAGGTATGCATGCTTCACTGAAATAGAAAGGAGCAACGTTGGTAAAGAACAGAATGTGTACGTTAATCAAGTTATGCTGTTCTGTCACTTGTAGGAGAAGGAGAACGACGAAAGAGACAAAGAAACAAAACAAAAGAAACGCAAAGAGGTGTGAACTGATCACCAAGGATTTATATTGTATCGACATCAATAAATCATCATTGAATCCAAAGTCCAACTAAGCAAATAAAAAGAAAAACGATGTTCGATGATTTTTATCAATTGAAATGAAATCTTATTCAGCGAGCACGTTCGTTTCACTGCTTACTATTGACCAAAAACAAACCGATAATTATGAAAATTTTTTTCAATCCTCTCATGTTACAACTGAAATTGGTCCAGAACAAAGTACAACAACAGTTATTGTAGGTAAACCATCGAATTCAAATCGAAAGATAACATTGAATGAAGATGATACACGTGAAACATGGACAAATAATTTTGATTATTTAATTACAACACTCGGTGGACTTATTGGACTTGGTAAGTGTTTGAAAATAAATTCTGTGTTCACTTTAATTAATAAATATGAGTTGTTTTTTTTTAACAGAAGATTCGCATTTTTTCATTGTAAGAAATTTTAATTGTTAGAAAATCAAACATACGAGATATCTATCAGTACACATATGATAAAGAATGACAAGAAAAGAATGATTATATGTTTAAAAATAGTAACGATATTTATTTTCTTCTCTTAATCAATATTTCAGGTAGTCTCTATCGATTTCCCTATTTGGCATTTGAAAATGGTGGTGCTGCTTTTGTCATACCCTATGTACTTATTAGCGTCTTATGTGGCATACCATTACTCATCATGGAAACAGCACTCGGTCAATTTGCACGTAAAGGTCCAGTTGGTTGTTGGAATTTTGCACCAGCAATGCGTGGTATTGGCATTGCTTCTGTAATTATATCATTTTTTGGTGCTCTCTATTATGTTATGATTATGGTATGGGGCGGACTTTATCTCGTTCATTCATTTACTTCAATTGGTTCTCAGTTACCGTGGAGCGATGATGCAGGTACTTTACTTTTTTTTATGTAAATTATGTTTTCATTTTTATTGTTTTGAATATAATTAGGAGAGTCTTCAATAAAAAATAATAAAACACAATTAGTTAGTTCAGTTCAACAATTTTGGAATACAACAATTTTAAATATATCAGAAGATTTAGATGGTTTATCAACATTACATTGGCCAAATGTAATCGTTTTAGCTGTTATGTGGACAATTATATATTTATGTCTTTGGAAAGGTATTAAATTAACAAGTCGTCTAGCTGTATTTACAGCTTTGTTTCCTTATCTACCCATGGCTGCATTGTTTATTCGTGGAATAACACTTGACGGAGCTTGGTATGGTTTAAAATATTATTTAATACCTGATGCACAACGTTTATTGAATAAAAAAGCTTGGATACAAGCTGCAGGTAAACTATTCATAGCAGAAAAGTTTTAGTTTACATTGAAAACACACAAAATCTATTTATTTAAGGACATGTACTCTGGGCATATGGTATTGGCTGGGGTATTATTCCAGCTTTATCAAGCTATAATCGTTCTGATTATAATTTCTATCGTGATATTGTTCTAACTGGATCGACAAGTATATTAACAAATGTTTTCAGTGGTTTTGTTGTTTTTCCTGTTTTGGGTTTTATGAGTCACAAAGCAAATGTATCAATTGAACAAGTTGTATCTAGTGGACCTGGCCTAGCGTTTATTGTTTATCCAAAAGCTATTAGTCTTATGCCATTACCACATTTTTGGGCAATAACATTTTTTATTATGATTTTTCTACTTGGCATTGATTCACAGTTTGTAACGTGTGAGAGTGGTAAGAATAGAAAAAAACAAAATGAAAATATGATCTAGATTTCTTCGAACTATTATTCTCTATAGTACTAACAGCAGCTCTTGATAAACTTGATCAATGGTACGATAAATATCCAAAACGACGAAAAATACGTCGTGAATATGTTGTTGCCATATATGTTCTTATATCATTTTCATTCGGTCTTTTAATGACAACTCGAGCTGGATTTTATATTTTTAATATATTCGATGGTTATGTTTGTGGTGCTATACCCTTATTAATTATTTGTATTGCACAATTGACCACAGTTCTTTTTGGATATAGAACAACGTTCTCATCATGGTTCGAAAAATGGCCACCATCACAATGGCCTGGTCAAACATTTATTGCACATATCAGGTAAATCTAGTATCATTTGAATGTAATAATTATGATATTTTCTTCTATCGTTTTCAGTGAAATTTTAAAACGTCGTTTAAAACATATTTGGTTCTGTTGGATATTTATTGTACCTATATGGCTTTTTGGTATGTTAGCAATTGCACTGCGCACAATTGGTCTGATTACATATGAAAACTTTGTCTATCCATTGTCCTTTCAAATAATTGGTTATATGTTAACATCACTTGCTCCATTGAGTATCTTTGTCTATTTCATTTATTATCATTTAAAACAAAACAGATGATAGTATATTTCTATCATTCCACCAATCAGTTTGATACTGTTCCGAATGGGTCGGACACCGAGCTATCGATAAACTGTCTATTACACTACTTATGTTCTTTTTTGTACATTAAAATAAATCATAGATATCCACTTAGCAATGGTATAACTAACGTAAATTCAATGTTATACTGATTTATGATATCATAAAAAAATATGCATATGTATGTTGACTTCAAATTATTTTTTATCACGTAGTGAATAATATTTTTATAGTAAAAACGCAAATATTTCATCGTCTATAAACAGTCACACGACTTTTTCGGTGAAAAAAATCATCTATGATCAAAGCTTTCCTTTAACACGTCATTTTCAATATGATATCAACCGAATGTTGTTGGACATAATTCTCACATGTTATACATGGAGACAATATGTACTGCAGTACACACAATCCATACCCAATGTTGCAGATTAGAAATAGTCGAATATGAAACTTATCTATTTTCAGTGATGAAATAATCTTTATTGACGTTTAAATAATTTTCTTATTAGAATCAACGCACGCTGCTTTCATGTTTTAATACCTTTCGAACAATATAAACTATTAATGGTTTTTGACTAATCTTTAACATATTACTTCTAAAACATCGAGCAGCAATTTAATCGGTTTCAAATATTGCTGAACCTTACATCATTCATTACAGACACTAGTGGAATCCGAAATGAAAAGTTTTCGATATCAATAAGCCTCTGGCCGATTAAAGGATTTCTGGGCAGTAATGTAGTTCAAGCTCAATAATTGGTTGATTGCTTTTTTTGTTGACCAAGCAATAAGAAAGATCTATTTTACACGTTTGCCTTATGAATTCGAATAAAGAAACTATAGCAGTATCATGAGTACGAGCGTTTTAAAGCGCAAGACACTATTGACAAGAACGATACATATGTAAATCTTGAATATGAGACCACATTTCTACTTTTTGTTCATTTGGTAAATTATCTTGTTCGTCGGTCAGGATTATTCTAAATAGACAACCTTTCTCTGGACATATTCAACATCATCATGTTCGTCTAAACGTATAAAGATAGACGACTAAAATTCTACTAGATGAAAAATCCATGTCAACATACTTGAACAAAATCGAAATCTTCTATGTTGAAATTTTGTTGATTCATTAGTGTTTAATTTAATGATTCTTTTGAGTTTTTTTTTAATCGAAATGAACAATAGTTAAATAAAGAAAATGAGAACGATTGATAACAATAGAGATAATTTTTGTGCTCCCACTAAATGAACTAGCGTCGAAAATGGACGGAAAATTTTTATTTTGCGCGTAGCAAATGAATTTTAAGAGAAGATAGAGAATGAACCTAAGATAATATTAATGTTCTATAATTTGTCAGTACGATATAATCATAATCTTATTAGAGAGAAAGAAAAAATTCAATGGATTTTTCCGCATCATTGATTCATTCAAACTTGAAATGACACATTTAAGAAAAATCTTTTTTTTTTGAAACACTCATCTTGTTCTCGACAATGGTTAATATGGTTCTGGCACTTACATACATGAAAAATCTAAGCATAAAATCTAAACGGTCATGTGTTATCGAGAAAATGAACGAGGGTGTGGGTGTGGTTTTCAGGGTCCTTTTACCTGCAGTCACACCGGCCAACCCCACCCCACACCAGTTTTAATGAAAATGTAGTTGTTTTCAATAAAAATAGCTTTAACTTAGATTTAAGAAAAGCAGAACTAGATATGTTACAAATATGTATTTAACGATTTAACAAAATTCATAATCTCAGGTTGTAACGATAAATATGGGACCCTGTTGAGTCTATATCGTAATGACAAACTGGATAGAGGTGGAGTAGCTTACACCCACTCTCGGCAATGATGTTTATTCGCTTCTTCACATATCCAGAGTGTAACAAGTTCATACATAACACACGTATATATAGGAGAGAGACAGGAGAGAGATATATTAGAACAACGGAAAGAGAACAGAAAGAGAAGGAAGGAGAATCATCGAAGCGTGTCATCAATACCGGCACACAGGTGAATGAATCCGACAATGGATCTTATCGAATCGTATGGGATTCGACTCTCCGACAGAATCCGATAGGATTCCTGGGCACGGACCTATTGTCGGTTCNAAAAAATCGTAGTTCCTGAGATCTTAGATCAAGTCGCACAATCAGATTTTTTGAAATATCTTACATTAATAAGATATTTCAAGAATCTGATTGTGCGACTTGATCTAACTTAAGATCTCAGGAACTACGACTTTTTGTATGATTTTCGAATGATCGTACAAGATCATATAAGATCTTATCAGATCTCACAATATGATTGTTCGACCTAGGTACCCAGGTGAATGAAACCGACAACGGATCTTATCGAATCCTATGGGATCCGACTCCCTGACAGAATCCGATAGGATTCCTGGGCACGGACCTATTGTCGGTTCCGACGGAAAAAATCATTTTCTTATTCACGATCAAGTAAGCATTTTGAGTCATCAGAGAGTAAGAGTAATTCGTTATAGTTGGATTCCGTTAAAATCCAACATCGGATCCGACTGCAGGTCCGTGTCCAGGAATCCCATAAGATTTCACCGGTTTTATTGAAACACATATGGTATTCGGTATATTCACTGTCTGACCCTTCTCGGAATCCGATAGGATCATACTGTCAGAATGATTCTCCTCTCCTGGGTAGTTATCTACTGTGTGCATTCCAAAAGAAATTCTAATCGATTTTTGTGTTCGACTCATTCTAAATTATAATTTATTTCAAAAGCCAAGAATCGATGAAAGATATTGTAAAACATAAAAAACCCTCTCTGTATGGTGCATCTCGTTGCCTCAGCTTATATAACTCACATTACATGTGCAACCGAACATCGTGATGGCAGAGTTTGTTTTTGTATTCTCTCTGCTGTTAGACCTGTGGCGTCCTCACACAGTTCAATTAATGTTGATCGTCACCACGCTTATTTTTTCATCCACTATAATAATAAGATGAGTCATCAGAATTACCTTCCCAACCCAACCCAAATATGATCGATATTGTAAAAGTCATCCAATCGTTGAATATGACCAATGAATTTATAGAGACCTGCTTTTCAATCAAAAACATAGTTTTCAATCGTGTAAAGTATGTTTTAAAATAGAAACCGATAGAAGTAATTTGCTGCCTAAGTTACAGCAATCTTTGACATTAATAGCAATCACTATTTTGAACTCTTAAAATGAACTTGAAAACTCTTCTTTTAATGGTCAAGGTTGTGCTTTCTGTAACTACTAATATATAAAAGATTTTATGTAATATTTAAAAATATTTATATTCAATATTGGGTTAATGTGAATATTTATAGCATAAGCTTTTTAATTTTGAAGAAAGAACGATGAATTTTGAATACTTATCATATCTTTCTCATGAGTATCTAGAATCATATTATAAACATTGATTTTCAACTAGTACTGTAACATATTTCAAAGTATCTAAATCATTCATTTTGATTTAGATAATCACTTCTAAAAATGATTCTCTTTCATAATCATCTTGAGTTCAACGGAATGAAAACTTGCACAAACACTTTGTTTTCTTTTTCATTTAAAAAAGAAAGAAAAGAACAAATAATGTTTAGCTGTGAATTTTTTATTTTATGTTTTGTCATACATTTTATGTTTGATTGAACAAGTTGCATAGAGACAATAAAATATAATCAATATTGCAGATAAATTCATAAGATGGCCGGCATGAGTAAGCTACCTGCTGTTTATCGTCATGGTTTTTTGTTAGGTATAATTTATGGGATTAATACTATATTATAAATTTAATTTTCTTCTTTTTCCTTTAATTAGCATCATCCATGGCTTTATCTTATTGGGTAACAGTAAAATGGCTTCGTCAACGATCTAAACAGTCCGCTGATTTCTCTTTTGAAAACAAATTTTAATTATTATTTTATTTTATTTTATAATTTAGACTATTAGAAAAAGATATTAATTCATCGATGAAATCAGTATGTTTTGATTTGGTGAAATTGTAAAAAGTTCTAAAAAAATGAGTTCTTTTTTTTTATTTAGCATCTCGCTAAGAAAGATCAAAAAGTTGCTGTGGACAAAAGATTTTTTAGGCATGAAAAATTTTACAATTTAACCAATTAATAGCTTCTTTTCTCACCTTAGGAATCTTATTAAGTTACTAAAAATTCTCCTTCCAAAATTTTTCTGTGGCGAGGTAAAAATAGATTCAAACCATTTTCGAAGAAGCTTAAAACATATTTTCATCATTGTTTAGAGTCTTTTCCTTGTATTAGTTGCTGCATCACTTGTAGCACGTACTTATGCTGATGTCTGGATGATTAAAAACAGTACATCCATTGAAAGTGCCATTATTGGACGGAATTCAGCTCTATTTAAAGAAAATGTTATAAACTTTGCCTACGGAATGCCTTTGGTAAGTGAATACAAATGAACCTATCTATTAATGTTCTGATATTTTTTCAGCTTGCATTCGTTAATAATGCTCTTAAAGTATGTATTGAATTGTTGCTGAATTAAATATAATTCTTGCTTTCATATTTTTATAGTATACTCTTGAAGAACTTAAATTACGTTTTCGAAAACGTTTATCCTTATATTTATATGATCAATATCTTAAGTATGAAATTCATGATGAGAAAAAAAATTAAAAATTATTTTCTAATTTTTAAAGAGGATTTACTTATTATCAAGTCAATACACTTGATAGTCGTATTTCAAATATCGATCAATTATTAACACAAGATGTTGAAAAATTCTGTACAAGTGTAGCTGATCTTTATACAAATGTTTCTAAAGTATTCGTATTTGTAATTTATTTTCGAAAATAATAGTGATTCGTTGTTCGTAGCCATTTTTGGATATTATTATTTACGCAAGAAAACTCTCAGGATCAATAGGTCCTGGTGGACCGTCATTATTAGTACTTTATTTAGTTTGTTCGGGTCTTGTTTTAACAAGGTAAATTAGTTTAATAATATTTCTTCTTTGTGCATGCCAATCAAATGATTTTCTTTTTTACAAAAATTAAGATTACGTCGTCCTATTGGACAGATGACAGTTGCTGAACAACAATTTGAAGGCGAATTTCGTTATGTTAATTCTCGTTTAATAACTAATTGTGAAGAAATCGCATTTTATAATGGTAGTCGACGAGAGAAAATGATTATACGAGATGGATTTGAACGATTGGTATAATTTGCTTTATTTTGCCTTGGAAGAAAACAAAGTTTACTATTTATTTTATTTAAGATTAAACATTTAAGAAGTTTGATTATCTTTCGATTAGTTATGGGTTGTACGGATAGTGTTGTTGCTAAATGTAAGCTCAGTCAAATGTTTTCAATTTCAATTGGTGAATATATATGTATATACTTAGATATATCAACATGTGTTGGATATTATGTTGTTAGCCGACCATTCTTAGATCCACTGAATACAAGACATGCAAACAGTACATACAATCAAATTTTAGAGGTAAAAAAGATGAATCAATGCTACGGAATGATTCAATATTTTTTGGCAATTAAGAAGACTGAGGAAAGCTTTTTTCTATTTATAGGACTATTATTCATCTGGTCGAATGCTGATGCGTCTTGCTGAAGGTATGTTGTTGTAATCTTTCATGAAAAAGAAGACTTAGATTTTATATTTTTAGCTGTGGGACGTTTGGTAAGAAGTGTACATAATCATTATTACATTCGAAACATCATTGATTTTAGGTTCTTGCTGGCCGCGAATTAACAAAATTAGCCGGGTAATTAAAATACAAATACCCCCTTCCTTCAGTACATAATATCTTAACAGTAATATATATATATACATATATAGCTTTCAGATTTACACGTTAAAAATACCTTTTGTAAATAAATAGAACATGAGTTCATAGAAAAGCAGAATATCTGAAAAAAAATAAGACCTTCCAATGCGGGGAGGAGATATGTTCATATGTGTAATTCGAATTAATTTGTTTTAATTAGCTTTACAACACGTGTTACGGATCTCATCAGAGTTTTATCAGATGTCAATCAAGGACACTGTGTTCGTACTGGCATAAATAATACTACAATGGAAAACAAAAATAATGAAGGCCGAATTCGTACACAAGATGGAATTATCAAGTGAGGCAAAAAGATTGATGTATAATTAACAAGTAAAATTCATATTTAGATTTGAAAATGTTAAACTCATGACTCCAAATGGTATTATTAAGATAATAGAAGAAACATAATTTATATAAGACCTTCTTTTTTGTTTTTGTTTAGGTGATGTTTTAATTGAGAATCTTAATTTTACCGTACGATCAGGTCAAAATGTGATTGTTGTTGGACCAAATGGATGTGGAAAATCGAGTTTATTTCGCACCATTGGCGAAGTAAATAGTTCAATTCAATAAATCATAGATTTTATACTTTATTTGTAAAATAGTTATGGCCTGTTACAAGTGGTACTTTAACAAAGCCAGGTAGTGGACATTTATTTTACATTCCTCAAAAACCCTATATGACAATTGGCACATTACGTGATCAAATTATTTATCCTGATTCACTTGGCGATATGCGTCGTAAAGGAGTCAAAGATGAAAACTTGAATGATTTGCTTGATAAAGTTCAACTAACTTATCTTGTGCAACGAGAACGAGGCTTTGATGGTGTACAAGATTGGATGGATGTACTTTCAGGTGGAGAAAAACAACGTATTGCTGTAGGTTGTAATTTCATTATTATTTTCTATGAAAAAACAATCTTACTTTAAGCGAAGATTTTAATCATAAAATCAAAGTATTCTCTTATAATATATCAACAAATACCGTCTAATATAACATTTGAATTTGATCTCCACTATTTGAACTAATATCTAGCCTAGAATGACATTTTCATTCAACTAACCGACGTTCAAAATGATTGTTTTGTCTAGATCTTTGGAACTACCTTTATCCTACTCGAATTATTGAAGAATTCAGCTTTTCACGAAACTTATACATAGATCTTTAAAAAATCAGTCGCTAAAGAGATTATTCCGATTTTGAGCACTTATGAAGTTCAATTCGTTCATTGAAAGTTTTGATTATGTTTCTTTTAATTTAGATGGCACGTCTTTTTTATCATAAACCTCAATTTGCTATTCTCGACGAATGTACAAGTGCAGTTTCAGTTGACGTTGAAGGTTTTATGTATGAATACTGCCGAACAGTAAGTTCTTATTGACGACGAACCTAATATCTATATTATTGAAAATATACATTAGGTTGGCATTACTTTATTTACCGTTTCACATCGGAAAAGTTTATGGAAATATCACGAAGTAAGATAAAATCTTGAAACAAGAAAAAAAACTATATTTTATCTTTCAGTATTGTCTATATATGGATGGACGTGGTAGTTATTCATTTAAACCAATCGACGAGCAGACATCTGAATTTGGTTCTTAGAACAAGCACAACTAGGGTTGATCGGACACTTGGAGGGAGCGTGTGTGTGTGACTCTCTTGATGATGAATCATTCTCTTGCACTCGACGAGAGAGAAACAAAAACAAAAATGAATTTCTTTCTTGGAAAAAATTGCAACATTCCGTATTAATTTAATAGATTTTCATCGGCCCGCAAGAAATATATTTTTCATATTTTGTTTTAACTGTGATTGCATCTAAGAGAACAAAAGTCATTTTAATAAATATCAAACTGTTTCAATATCACGAGAAAATGAATTTTTACACACAAGATAAAAGATGAATGATGGAAAAGAAAACTATTTATTTAACAAATCAATCTACGAAGCCACTTTGATCTTTTTGAGCTTGTTTTATTTTTGAATATATTCTAATAGGTAATTACTAAAATGTTCATCTCAGATATTATCTTATTCGAAATTATACGAGAACAAAAAAAATAAAAGTACTTCAAAGAATTATAAGGATAAGATTTCAATCTTATCTTAATTTTTTCATCAAATATTCAAATGCTTATCAATTGATCAAGATATAAAATTATTAGCGTCATTGTTGATATCAACGTTTCAGTGGTTCTGATAGTATTACTCATATAAAATAGTTGATCGTAAATTTTTTACAAAATGTCAAACTTCAGGAATATTCTTTTTCGCAGAACAGAAATCGTTTTTACAGATAGAGACTAGATTTCGATGTAAAATAATAACCTTATTTGCGGGATGTGTCAATATTAAATCAAAATGAACTTCATAATAGGCGTTTTTATGTTTTCTCCGTTAATGTTTAATTATTTATTCCGTTGTTCCTGATTTTTATGATAAATTTTCCGTTGTTTCTCTGTTTCAGCAAATATGGTGATAAGCTTTATTGTTTTTTGCAAGTGTCGTAATGAAAGCAATCTGGGCATAATAAAACTGATACAAGTGAAAATCATATCCCAGATGTTCAGGTATTGTTTGGCCTTAGAAATTGAGAATAGATAAATTATGAAATCGTCTAAAAATTTCAAGCAGAGCTCTGAATAGGATGGGTTCGGAGGAATTGTTGTGTCCGATCCCATGGAATCTAATAAAAGTATCTATCATTAAAAATCTTTGCTAACACGTTCATTATATTCGAGAAACGATTCATTCTATTATTTTGGTGTTAGGGAAGAAAATAGTTTCGAGACTTATGTAATTTACTGTAATTTCGCCAAATAATTCTTTTTTCTCTGGATGTTTTAACTCTCTCCTAGAAAAATACCTCTTTTATCAATCACAAGATTTTTCGTCAAATTTGGGATCAAATTTTTAAGCACTTCAACAAATTAGAAGCACCCACGATACCGCATATAGAATATATATATATATATATATTGATTTGCTGAATTTTCGGGAAGATCAACATCTGCTTTTCTGTAGAAAATTGAATTAGGATTCATGATTTTCTGGTTTTCTTAATATATTTTAAAACTAAATATATATATATATATGATATTAAGAAGCAACCAAAGTAGTTTATCATAGTGTTTGTTTTTATTCATCAACTTCGAGCTTATGTGTTAGGTTAATTTTTCCCGGAAATTTAAGACTAACTGGAAAAAAATTTTCTTATATTGATACTCTCAGGTGAATTGTTTAAAATAGTATGAATTCTAATGAGCCCTATAGCTGGATGTACGTTAATATTCTGTAAATTAAACTTATGATTTATGGAACAGATTATTCAAAACTTCGCACGGCTCTGACGTACAGTTCTGTACAAAGTAACGGATGTTTTTCGTTGTTCTTCTTCAAATGCTTTGAAAACATATGATATCCTTCTATCTCATTCGGAGTTCTAATTCGCATCATTTATAAGTCTTTTGAAAGTACGATATTGTTGTAGTAGATTGAAAGAATATTGTATTTTCATAACTAGGCATAACGTGAATCCTAAAGATAAACTAGCTTGAATAGGTTTATATTTCGAAGGTAAGAATTTAAATGTCACGTATATTTTTCTGTTAGCCACATTCTAACACTCTTCCAGTGTGAAAAAAAATTCTGGGTCTCCTATGATGAATTGTTTAATATCATAATTTTAATTGAAAACAATTTCATAAGCCAAAAGTCAATATTCTCGAAGACAAAGATTTACTCTAGATTTTTGTCACTTAAAAAGTCAATATTGAAGGTAGATAGGTGAAGAGTATTTGCCATGTATTCATGAGATATTTCAACTTTTATTCGATTTGATAAATTATACAGATTAAAGCGAGTCGTTTTCTTTTTTGTTCATATTAAATTATATTAACATTTGACAACTATTTATTAAGTAATCATGTCATCAGAGGGTATGCTTTGTATAGTGTAATAGGAATCAATACCGGGGTAAAATTTTATTCGAACAAAAGGTTTCAAATAATAATTAATTCGTTTTCTTGTACTAAATCATAAAATAAAAACGAAACATCTGTTCATTTGCTTTTATATTTTTTACAATCGTTCTTGAGGTCAAACATGAATAGCTGTGTCCTTTTGTTTCAATAATGTTTAGTTTGACCTACGCCATTTTCTCCCATCGATTATTTATTCGATAAAGCAACGATGCGGAACTAGTATTTTATCTCTAGTGATGTTCAAATATAATAAAATTAATGCTTTCTATAGTAGCGAAGTCAAACCAATCGTTAATTCTTATTTTTTAGTCACATTAAAAATATTATTGAGATAAACTCAAATTCTATTTTGTCGCCAGCTACTATTTGATTATCTTATCAATCTTAAAGTATAACATCCGATGTTGGAGTAAAATATAACGCATGTGAAAAAGAAAAATACTTCAGAAGACGCATTACAGTAGCTAACTGACGTCAGACGTTGTCTCTTTAGTTGCGCACTTATCTACGTGCCTTTTTTTTCTCATTTTTCTTTGTCACTAACAAAAAATATTGGTTTCAGACAATATAAAACTGCCAGCATAGATGTATTAGTCTGCATGGATTCTTTTTCTTTTATATTTTTCATTTGCATTCAACTTTTCTCTTTGAATCTATTGCTCAGGTATTGTAAATATATAAAAATTATAATATTAGTAGAGAAAGCATTGGGATCATCGAAACAGGAAAATCTCTATTGTAAATATATGTGCATATATAGACATATTAATTTGATTTTATTAAAATAATTTATTATACGCGCGGAAGAAGCAAAACGAATCCTGTTATTTTATTTTGCAGAAAATTAATCATTGGCATTTACCACGAGTCAATAAATGAATAAAATACACGATTCTGATTCTGATTCACTGAGAAAAACAACATCAGGAATAACACAATGTAATCATCGCTCTATTAATAAAATCAACCTTTGCTATCTAATATATTTTTATTATTTTTATTACTCGTCACATATAGATTCATTGCAAAAACAATTAAGCAATATCGAACATAAAATGGACATACACCCAAAATCAGATAGGAACTCATCGGATACTACCATTGAATATCCAATGACTGAGAATCCAAAACATCGTAAAATTTTAAGTCATAGTGAATATTCTCCGATTGGTTCATCTCGTAAACTTAATTTATTACTTCAACGTTCACTTCGTTATTCATATCGGCAACGATGTTGTGGATGTTGTCCAACAATACTTTGTGAACTCTTATTTCCTCTTATTATCATCGCATTATTGGCCTTAGCTCGTTATGGATCGAATGCACTGATTAGAGAATTGAATTCAAATCCGCAATCGGTTCCAAAAAGTTTAGATCGTAAACTATGTTCACAAAATATGAATAGAACAACAACGTTATCCAAAGATCTATTTAAAAAATGTTTTGAATTTCCACCAAGTTATACTCCACGTTCATGGGAAGCATTGAATCGTGGTCCTCTTTCAAATATAACAAATATTATATTTCAACCATTGACCAATGAAACAAAAGAACTTGTTGAACTTGCTAAAATACATCTGGCAAAAATACAATGTCAGGATACTAAAATATGGTAAATTAAGCTTATATAAGAATCAAAGGAAAACAAAAGATAGAAATTTTATTCAAAGGAGTGAAGATATAAGCGACGAAAATATTACTTCCATATTAGAAGATGAAACAATCAATAAAATTATTATTGATTTTGGTTCCACATCGAATCTTAAGAGTAAACGTAATCTTGATTGTGAGTATTCAAATAATTGATGAATAAAAAAAAGCAGGATAATCCGTTGTTTTATTTTTAGATAATATAATGATTCGAGCGTCGAATATCTTTAAGAAAAATTCACCCATCGATATGTCGTTTGTATCCTTTTTACATCCAAGTAACATATATCAAAACTGAATATTTTCTCTCTATTGCATAATATAAAACTTGAATTGTTTAGCTTTCATTGCTGACCGATCGAATGTAACGGATGATAATAATGTCGAAGGTTCAGAATTACCTGAATTTACTGATGTAAAACTATTTATTGATTCATTACTTATTGGCTATCAGACAAATCGTCTGATTGAATTCGAAATTGAAAGAGATGCTATGATTTGTACACCGATTCGCCGAGATGCTATTTTTGGTATGTTGAAATGACTATAAATTAGAATAGTATAAATAAAATTCTGCTTTTAAAGAATCACAATCAATAATTGTTACAATCGTTTTAATTTTGGTTGATTTTATCTTTCTTATTCCGTACGTAAAACAAAATGAAATCAGAACAGTTTTAGTTGATTGTTTTATTCATTAGATATTTAATTCTTTTAATTACTTTAATTCGAGAAAAAAATGCCAAAGTAAAAGAAATTCTTAAAGTACTTGGCATCGAACCTGTTTTGAATAATATTGCTCAAGCAATTCGGTAAAGTCAAAAATAAAACTTATGAAAACTATTTCATCTCGTATTTTTAGAACATTGATTATTATTTGTCTTTTAACTTTACTCTTATGTATTGTATATAAATTAAAATTAAAACCAGATGCATATTTTAATTCGGTTAATTTTGGTATTCTCTTTTTCGCCTATCTAATATTCGGTTTACAATTAATCGCATTTTGTATAATGAACGTACAATTATTTGATAAAAATGTTCGTGCAATATTGGGTACATTTTTTATCTATGCGATATCATTAGCTATTCATCCCTATAGTATTGTATGGCCGACAGCAATACAATATATACTCATATTTTTTAGTCCTTATATAGCAGCACATTCAATATTTCAAGTGAGATTTTTCTTTTGAATTTGTTTTGCAAATTGAAATGGGATGTTTACTTTGACTTTTGCTTTTTTGTTTAGCAAGCAATGTTACATGATTTAGGGAAAATAGATGTAGCGTTATTTCATATTATTTATCGAAATGTGCCAATATTTTTTGCAACACTGATTATTATGATTTGCAGTAGTGTTTTCTATTGGACATTGTCTTGGTATTTGGAAAAAGTGTTTCCAGGTATATATAGTGTTTTAATCAATTTCTAGAGCGTCAGTTAACGTTGATTTATGTATATCCTTTGTTTCATCCGTTAGTAAAGAAAAAATGAAAATACTACATATAGTTCAAAGTTCTTCTAAATTGAAAAATTTTTCTTTAGAATTTACTGATTATCGTTCTTTGACACATATAAGATTGGGAGCATCCATAGGACGACGCTTTTTTTTACTTAATGATCTACAAAAGGTCTTGTAGATTATAATCTTGTAGATATATATTTTCATTCGAATTATTTGACTGATGAAATAAAAAACGAGATGAAATAAAATCTTTTTAACTAATTTAAAATTCTATAGATTCATCATTGAAATAAAGCATTATACTTTTTATAGACAAAGTGTCATTTATATTCTTTATGGTTTAAATTCATATCTGTAAGCAATTAGTTGATGATTTTCTGGAATTCAATACTATTTTTATTACTAAAACTTGATGAGAATTTGTGTTGCACAATCCATAACTTTAGTAAACCCTTACGAATTTACTTCAATAGCGACTATAGATAAAGGATAGGTTTTATACATAAAAAAGAAGAATGATTATACTTATATAAGATCATTCGCAGTATTGTAAAGGGAGAACATCGGTTCATAAATATTTATCTCCTATTTTTATGTGAATTCAATGCAGGAACCAGCGGCTTCTTCCTTTTTTACATGAGCTTAATTTTTGATTGATACTAATAAAATTCTAATTGATTTTGCCTGCACTGAGCGTCCGGGCCGACTTAGAATTGTCTCACTGAAATTTAGGTCTAGTTATTGATAATAGAGAATGTAGACACAAAGTTTTGAGCAGATTCGAAGAGAGATTAAATCGATCTACTCGCAAAGCTTCAATTTGCAATCATACAATTATAGTTCTCAATCTCAAAATTTTACTAGAAAAAACTCCCTCGCGATATTTATTAATACCATTAACATCTCTTCGTAGACTCAGTCTTCACTCGAATAGTATTGAGCAAATGATGTTTCTCAATTAAAATATTTAGGCGAATATGGTGTTCCTGTTGGATGGGATTTTCTATTTAAACGAGATTATTGGCGTTCAGAAGCAACTGTTGATCATACTGATTCATGTTCTACTAGGCGGAAATCAGTTTCAAGCAGAAATTCTATTGGAAAACCTATTGTTCATGTGAATCATTTAGTTAAAAAATTTGGTCATGATAAAATTGCAGTAGATGATGTTTCATTTAATTTATATGAAAATCAAATAACTTCATTACTTGGACCAAATGGATCTGGAAAAACAACAATATTTAATTGTTTAATTGGAATGTATAAACAAACATCGGGTT
This sequence comes from Rotaria magnacalcarata, assembly GCA_900239745.1. Lineage (NCBI taxonomy): Eukaryota > Metazoa > Rotifera > Eurotatoria > Philodinida > Philodinidae > Rotaria > Rotaria magnacalcarata. The sequence goes on from OENM01000011.1 coordinate 241,564, forward strand.
CAATTACAATCGATAGTGAAGATGGCATGGATTTCGATACTCGAGCCAATATGGAAATGTTAAGAAAATCAATGGGCTATTGTCCTCAACATGATATTCTTTTCGATTTATTGACCATAAAAGAACAGTTAGAATTCTACGCAACAGCTCGAGGATTTGGAAAAAACAAAGAAAGAATAGCTAAAGAAATGCTTTATTTAGTTAATCTTCAAGGTTCACAAGAACTCTATTGCAATTCATTATCTGGAGGAATGAAAAGACGTTTATCGTTAGCTTGTGCATTCGTTGGAGATACAAAAATTATTCTTCTTGATGAAGTAAATATTCAATAGACAAACGAAATTTGTTTCTTTAATTGAAATCTATTTAGCCATCAAGTGGACTTGATCCGTCGAATCGTCGTTTATTATGGGATTGGTTACGTTCAATGAAAGAAGGTAAAACACTTTTATTAACAACACATTTCATGGAAGAAAGTGATGCCCTATCGGATCGTATTATGATTATTGCTAACGGGACCATTAAAGCTGATGGAACATCAGCTAAACTTAAAGAAGAATACGGATCAGGTACGTAAAATAAGAATACTCGTTTTATTGAAAACAAAGACATCAATGTTTAGGTTATAAATTGGTTGTAAATAAACATAATAGTTATCGTACAGGAGATATTAAAAAAGAATTACGTAATTATTTACCAAATTTAAAAGTTGAAACAGATATATCTGGTGGTGATGTTGTTTTTCGCACGAATCAACAACCCAATGAACAATTCGTAAACGCATTACGTCACCTTGAAATTATGAAAAAGGAAAATCGAGTTAAAAATTATGGAGTACAAAATAGTACTATGGATGATGTATTTTTAAAAATAACACGAGATACAAAAAATGATAATAAATTAGATTCATCATCAATTGACATCGATACAATCGGTTAGTAAAACAAAAACGTTTTTTCTCAAATAAAAAAAGAATGATTAATAAATTTTGTGGATTTTATTTTTAGAGAAACAATGTCATGATGTATTTAGTAATCAAGAATTTCTTACTGGTATTAACTATCATTTGAATCAATATTATGGTTTAATCATCAAAACTGCACTTGTACGATATCGTCGTTGGGCACTGACAATTATCGTGTTATTATTACCTATTTTATACAATCTTCTATCAAACTTATTATATCGTAGTGGAAGTGAAAATGGAATATATAAAATGAATGTCAACGCTCTTAATCCACAAACAATTTTATATCATACAGATCCGGCGATAGAAAAATATTTTCTTGCATCTGTTGGTAGTTCTAAACTTAAACGAGGAGCAGCGAATCTATTCGAAATGAATCAAAATATTTTGCGTAAGCTGGATAATTATAAAATAAATTCATATTAAATTTATTCTTTTGCTAGAAAAACGAATGAATCAACTGTATACATATACAGATATTTATCTTGGTTTTAATATTCCAAAACCGGTCGGAGATAATTATAAAATTGAAGCATTATCATCGAATTTAATATCAGGTCATGAAGTTGTTTCAGTTGCATCAAATACATTCTATAAATATATATTAAATGATACGAGTGCCTCAATTCAAACGACATTGATCTATAAAAATACAGGAAACTTTACGACAAAACCATCGCTTGGCAGTTTATTGAGCATATTAAATATTGCATCATGTTTTCTTAAATTACTACCAACATCACTCATTATTGACGTGTACGTAGTATTAAAAAAGATGATAAAAATTTATTCTAAGTTTAATTATTTTCTTTTAGATTTTTATTCTATGTTCTATTCTTTTATACAACTGTATTTTTAATCAGTGAACGAAAAGATAGTTTCTTATCATTATTGAATATCAGCGGTTTACAGTAAGTTAGTTTTTAATTACAAATCAAAATACCTATAAGTAGACCTCACTCAGACGAATATAAATCTTTATCTACACATAAATCTTGCCAGTCTATTACAAGCGTAGTACATCCCTTTGCGGAACTCTCAAAATATTTTCTGAAGAAAATAGCGAGTGTAAGTTCTACGACGCAATTGTTTTGCTGCTTCTATCCCTTCTTCATTATCGGCATCAGCAAATATAGGTGAGTTCCATATTTTAGCTCCTAGAGGTGCTGCTCTAATAAAGTGTTTCTGAAAAAATATTGAACTATAGAATTATTGTTTAAAGAGTTGAGACATTCAAGAGTCAAAACTAATTAAATATGACATGGTTTCAATACTAGATATAGAGGTGTCAGCCGTGCGGCTGAGCCGCCGCAGCAGCCGAGTTTTCTATAATAACAGCCGCCGCCGCCGCCACCAAATTGCTGGTAATTTTAAGAATTTTTGAGAAGCCGCCGCTGCGAAAAAACAAGTTTAGCCGTTGCGCCGCTGCAAGAGGTAAAAATTTTTGGTAGCGTCATCCACCGCCGCTGACATCAATATATATGCGATCGAATCGAACATTTTTCTTTTAATTTTCATCAGCGAATTTTTAACTCAGCCGCCGCCGTCACATAAGGACTTGCAAATATCAACCGGCGCCGCCGCTGTGGAAAAAAAATTAAGAATTTGTAGCAGCCGCCGCTGAAGACATTACTCATTCAAATAACGAGCCGCTGGAAATCTTTAAAAATTGAAAATTGTTGCTCGCCGCCGCCGTTCAACCCTTCGGCTGACACCTCTAACTAGTTATCTTTTTAAAAAAGCAGACCTGTTGAGAATAAAAAAAAACTATCCACTTTTCTGGCTTAATATGTAGCACGAAAGAAATAGAAGATTTTGTAAACTTTTCATAAGCAATTACTAATCAAGATGTTTAATGAATGTAATTTGAACTCTAGTCCAGCATCATATTGGCTATTTACGTATCTATTTGATATTATTATTTCTGTTATATGGTTCTGTTATTTACTTGCTATTTATTGTATATTTGATGTTGCTTTTAATGGTGTGCCAGTCAAAAAGTCTCTATTAGAAACAATGTTATCATTGGAATTTGCTACTCCATGGGATTTACGAGTACAATTTTATCCATTAACAATTATAATTGCATTACCAACATTACCATTCGCTTATTTATTAACAAAACTTTTTCGAAGTGATATTCTTGTAAGTATCTTTTTTCAGAATATCTCTGGCGTTGGATTTCTCCTTTGAACTATTCTTCCTAGAAAAGAATCTCATCAAATACTACGCCAGTTCTACAATGAAACCTATATAATTATTCATGCAGATTATGACTAAAAATAAGTCTTATCGATGAGTTATTGCTTTTATTTTGTATTCTATCGAGTTTGTCAAGGAACGATTGTTACAAGGTGGAAACGGCGGATTTTTTGGGATTTTAAATCCGAAAATTGAAAAGCATTTTCCCCTGTTAATGACGTAGTTTCGACCTGAAACTCTTCTCATATATAGGTTTTATGGTTCATAGCAGATCCTAAAAGTTTCGACTCGAACAAGTGTTTTCTTCTTAAAATATTGAATTTTCAAAAAAACTGAACTTTCTGACCTTGCTGTCAAATGAGCATTTCTTGCGCATTCATTATGTTGAGAAGGAAACATCCGTTTACGCTGAAAATTTTAGAATATTCTAAGGATCATGAGACCTACGTATGGAAAAAAATTCAGATGGAAATTCCATCGTTCACGGTTTGGATTCGGGGATTTTGAAAATCCTAAAAATCCCCGAATCCGCCTTTTCCTCCTTGGGTTGTTATCTCTTCCTTAGGATTTTTTAACTATAATCAAAGATAAATCAACAAAACAAAATATGACTAAGAATCATTTCTGGTAGATAGTCTCGACTTTCAATAGATCTATTACATAAACTTAAATTTTATATGCAACTATTTTGTTGCATAATTAATCTCACGGGATAAACTTTCGTATACAGTTAATGATTTTAATTTTTTAGGGTGGTATGACGATATGTTTTCTATTAATAATTTCTCATTTCATAAGTATTATTATCCCAATGGTAACAACCATTATTCAAAGTAAATTTACTCAACAACTTTTATATTGGCTATTCAATATAATATCACCAAGCATAAATGCTCAAGTTATAGTAACATATCTATTGGCAAAGAAAAGTGCATTTTGTCAAGTTCCAGCAACTCTAAGTTCTTTTGGAGGTACATTTTTTCAACCCATTGGTGATGATACTATTGCATGGAATGGCGTCATACTTGTTGTACATTCATTAGCAATCTTATTAATATTAATAATTATTGATAGTGGTTTATTACAGTTTTCATTTTCATGTTTCTACAAAGAAAATTTTGATGAAAGTAAACTTGATGATGATGTTTTAGCGGAACGTCGTCGAGTATTAGGATCAGCAACAAATGCATCTGACGATGAAGAACAAATCGATCATTTAACAGTGAATAGTCTTGTTAAATATTATCCCATGCGTAAAGTTTTAGCTGTTGATCATCTAACATTTGGCGCTCGACGCGGTGAAGCATTTGGTTTACTAGGTTATAATGTAAGTAAATTTATTTATTTTCATATAAAATAAAATATCTATTAATTCAACTTAAAAATAGGGTGCTGGTAAAACAACAACATTTCGTATTGTCGTCGGTGATTTAATGTCAACACAAGGCACAGCTTATATCGATGGACAAAATGTACATCGTCGAATAAGATCAACACGTCATTTAGGTTATTGTCCACAACAAGATTGCAGCATGGATTTTCTCACTGTTCAAGATAGCCTTTATTTATTAGCGCGGATACGTGGCGTTCAATCTTCACGTATTAAATTTATTGCTCAAACTATAGGGTCATTATTTTTATTGGACCCATTTTTACATAATTACATCCATGAATTAAGTGGTGGAACAAAACGTCGATTACATGCAGCAATAGCATTAATCGGTAGAATAGATTAATGCTAAAATGAAATTCTAAGATAAAAATGTTAATTGTTTTTTTGTTCAGGACCTCCATTGGTTGCTATTCTTGATGAGCCAACAACTGGTGTTGATCCAAATGCTCGACAACAAATGCAAGAAATATTTTTAAATGCTGTCAAAGCTAAATTAACTATTATTTTAACAAGTCATTCAATGGATGAATGGTAGATTAAGATCATAAAAATGAATTTGAAAATTTTCGCTCAATTTTGTTTTTATTCTATTTTAGTGAACGCATTTGTAATCGACTTGGTATTATGGTTCATGGTCAATTAGCTTGTTTGGGTACAATTCAACATTTAAAATCAAAATTTGGCCAAGGTTATACAATTGAAATAAAAGTTCGTACAAGTCTCGATGATCAGAATGCAACGGCGATAAAAAAAATCGAATCATTTCTCTTATCTCAACGACAATATCGTGTTGAAATTAAAGAAACAACACATTCAACTGGAATATTTCAAATAGGACAAAGTACGCCAGCTGAATTATTTCAATTACTTGAAGAAAATAAACATCAATTGAATATTGAAACGTACACTATATCACAGACAACACTTGAACAAATATTTCTATCGTTTGGAAAACAGATTCGTGCGACTATTGAGTAAAATATTATTGTTGTTGTTGCTTATAAATATTGTATGTGCAATCATTAAAGTTTTCTTTTTGAATAAATGTAATTTATAATCAATGCATCAACTTGAAATTCATACCAAACCAACAATAAACTACATTAACAATGAATTCGATGATTTTCTTTGATGAAGTTATTGTGTAGATCGTTGAATTGAAGATATATTCAAAGTATCATATAGATTACGCAATTGATTTCGATGTTCTTGTTAAAAAAGTCGATACTGATTCGCGATAATAGATACATGCTTACTTGTTATGGATTTTTTGACGCCTAGTAATAGTGAATTTTGTTTTTATATAATCTAAGACTAGCCTATAAATTCGACAAGTGAACAGATTATGCTACATATTTGGAAAATCAAAGAAAGAGAAACATATATTCGTATCACATTAGCAAAGGGAAGAATTGAAATTTGAAATCAAAACGTCATTTTTTGCTTTCTTGAAAACTCTAGTTGTAAAAGTGACTAGTGCGAAAAGTCGTATTTTAAATACACTAACCAGCTACTCGAGGTGACAGACTCAGGAAAATTTTAGAAATCTGCAGGCAGTATTATGACAGTAGTTTTTTCGCTAAACTAGAGAAAAGTCGACCATTGAATTTGAAGCTTCTAGTCTTGTTGCTGCGTTACTATCAATTTTCTTCATACAGATATTCACCAAACAGTTGAAAAGCATATCTTGAGAAGTAATACACAGTGCACGAGCACTCCTGTCAAGAACATGCACGATAATAGAGGACATCTGTTGTCAAGATTTTATCGCCGAGCCCATATTTTTTCTGTTGGCTTAACCCGATTCAAGAGAAAAAAACAACAGAAAGAAAATAAAGACAAAAAAGAGAAAAATGGCAACACCAGCAGTTGAATCACGTTGGACTATTGAGATCGTTAATGAAAATGATCTAATCGATTTATTACCTTTAATGAAAGCGTACTGTGAATTTTATAATCAAACAGAACAAATTCCGTTAACTACTGATGATGCTCTTATGTCTCTATCGCGTGCATTTATAATTAACCCAACAAACGAAGGTATTCAACTTATTGTTCGTGATTCTAAAAATCGAACACCAATTGGTTTTGCAACAATATTCTGGAGTTGGTCTACATTACACGGTGGGCGTATTGCCATTATGAATGATCTTTTTCTTTCTGAACAATATCGTGGTCAAGGTATAGCTGATATTGTTATTACTGAATGTGCACAAAAAGCACGGGAACACGGTGCCTTGCTTCTAACATGGGAAACTTCGGTAGATAATAAACGTGCTCAAGCTGTCTACAATAGAAGCGGAGCATCGAAAAGTCATCGATGGTTACACTATACACTTCCTTTGTAAAATTCTAGGCAATATTATTCTCTATTTATTGATTACATTCCAAATTATATTCAGGTTTTTCTAATGATTTTATTTCTATTTATAAGAACAATAAGTAATCTTTTCTTTTATTTGAATAAACTGAAAAGATCAGACTCGAAAACGAGCATTGATTTATGTCTATTTTTTTTCTTCAGACCATGGGTTTGGCACAGTTTATAGAGCTATTAACAATTTCTTTGTTTTTTACTATTTTTCTATTTTCACCTTTGGTTACATTATTTACAATATTTCTTCTATCGTGGTTTTGGTCTCTATCCATGACTGCTACACTATGTTTTATATACGGTTGTTGGATTTATTTTGATCGTCATACAGATTCACAAGGAGGCCGATGGTCTGATTGGTTTCGGCGATTACCGATTATTAAACTATTAGTAAATTATTTTCCTATTAAATTAATTAAAACTGAAGATCTTGCTCCGAATCGAAATTACATATTTGGTTTTCATCCGCATGGTGCATTTTCTTTTGGCGCACTAGGTAATTTCGCTACAGATGCGACACATTTCTCAAGTCTATTTCCAAATATTCGCCCACATTTGATGCTTCTCCATATTCAATTTCTATTTCCATTTACACGTGAAATACTCCTTAAGTTAGGTAAATGACTATTTCATATTCATGATAGAGTAGAAATTTCGCTTTTTAGGTGCATGCTGTGTATCGAAAGAGAGTTGTGAATACTTCTTAAGTGGAAAATCTGGTCAAGGTCATGCATTAGTTATTATTATCGGTGGTGCACGTGAAATGTATCTTACAAAAAATGATACTATGAAATTATATTTAAAGGCTAGACAAGGCTTTGTTAGACTTGCATTACAACATGGGTCAGTTTATTTCTTTCGTAGAGAGTAATTCTAGGAGAAACGAAATTTTTTTCCTTTAGTGCTTCATTAGTACCAGTTATTTCATTTGGAGAAAATGAGCTTTACATTCGACATACTTGTTTCAATTTGATTCCCAATGGTTTACCATGGGGTCGATTCATCTTCGGGCATGTGCCACTTCGACATCCTGTAATTACTGTTGGTACGATATAATTGATATTTCTATTCATATATAAACTAAAACAAAAATCGTTTTTTCAACATAGTCGGCAAGCCAATTCACGTTAAACAGAATACTAATCCAACATCTGAAGATATCGATCGACTTCATCTTGAATATATTCAAGCAGTAGAACAACTTTTTGAAATAAACAAAAATAATTATAAACTAGGACATGTAAAACTAGAAATTGTTTAATTAAAGAAAAGAATTCCTGTAACAAAACTATACATAAGAGAATTAACTTGTTTTTTTAAATATACGATCGAGTCCTTCATAGGTTTACCTTTTAGAACCAAAAATTAATGTTGAACACATTAACTATTGAATTATAAACATGGTTGTGATGTAGTCTATCTTGTTAGATATTTATTTTCTTGTCATTGTGTGTTCTTCTATGTTTTTCATATAAGTGAATATATTTATACGCATAAATATATTCGCTTCTTTTTTTCGTTCCTTGTCGCATAAGATTTCTCTTTTTCTTTTGTCTCTCGCATATTAGAGAGTCATACTATTTCTACGCAGTTAGTTGTTTGTTTTCCAAATAAACGTAGTCTGACCTACATTTCGATTTTCCTTATTACGCAATTGATAACGTCGTACGTGACAATGGTATTATGCGATTTTGAGAAATCAAGTGTGATGACATGAAAAATTCTTCCTAATATTAACTACTAAAATATGATTAGCTGAAAAATAGAAGAATTAGCACTTATTCTCTTGCTGTTAATTAATTCGAAGGTTACTGTATAGTATGTTCGATAGGTTCAATGAACAAAACATTAGACAATGTCATTATGTTGCCTTAGTATTATTTGAACTAATAGTATCACGGAGTGTTCTACAGTTCATTGAAACTGTGTAATTATAATGATTAATCAAGGTTGCAATTGATTTCTTCGTATTGTACAAAAGAACAATCAATTATATCATCATTTTACAATTGTTTCAACTATAACTGCGGTTCATTTAGATAATGCGAATTGATAGCGTATGAGACATTGACTTTTACATGAGTCATGAAATAGTACATACCGAGTAGCAGATTACGCGTAGAAAAATGAACCTGACCCTGTTCAAAGTTCAACTCGTATTCGCTTGCGGGTCCGATCAAGTTGCAGGATTCCAATACAGATTGATATAATCAATAATTAATTGCGTACATATGTATCCATGTATGTATGATATGATATGATTGCACTTTAAACAAACTATAAATGTCTGTTTAGTTTTTATTGTAATTAATTAATGATTCTTTTTCTTTTATCTCTAAAACTATTTGTTAAAGACAAAAAAAAGAAAACAATATGTCTGTTATGTATCATGTTTGCCTTTTAATTTGGGAGTAACCAAAACAATCATAAATTTTACGATATAAATTATTCTATCAATCTGATTTCATTTATCAGAGTGAATCCGATTTTTCTATCAAATCCATTTGATATTTACACTTGAGTAAACAGTGCCTCATATTTTTAATTAATTCATAAATTTTAAATAGACTATTGAATTAATCTTTTTTTTCGAGTTACTAGCTTCTTCTATTGTTCGAATAACCGTGTCTATCTAAATAATAATATTATTAGTTCATTATTTTTAATATTGATATTGTATAAAGTTGTTGACTTTTTGTTATTTTTATATAGTTATTCTATAGAAGTTTGACAGACTTTTTTTTAAATTAATTATCCTGTCATGATTTTCTATATCCTATTTACATTCAATAGAAACTAAAAATCTCATACAGATCGAAGTGATATACTTGATTTTTTTCATCTCGATGACACATTTGCTTTGTACAATTGTAAAAAATCAAGTTATTCATAATATACATAGTTCAATTGTTTGTCTTGATATACAATGTTTGTTTTATGGTTTCAATATTTTCTTCTTACTCATAATTGATCTATTTCTTAACTTTCGTGAATAATTAACATTCATAATCGCACACAGTGTTTGTTTTTAAGATGCATGCTGCGCATCAAATGAATGTTATGAATACCTACCAAGTAGAAAATATGATCGAAGCAATGCATTAATTATGGTTGTCAGAGAAGTGATTACAATATCTTGAACATTCAAATAGTATTAAGATATTTTATACGAAGTGTCAACATAATTTTCTTACGCTTGTATTAAAATATGATTTGATTCAATTTTTGTTTTTGTTATTATTTGATGTAAATCTATGGGTGTCTTTGAAATCAATATGCTTTCCAAACTGTGCACTTACTTTTAATTTGATATCCCGTAGCCGATTTATTATTGGCCACATAGAGCTTCGATACCCTATGGCCATTGTTGATAAGATATTACTGTCAATGTTGACCTCATATAAATTATAATAATATACTTCTATTATGTATACTAATTCAAATCAAAGAAAATATTGATTCAATTTCTGACAACTATATAGAACACCTGCATAACGACTATGCAAAGTCAATTAAGTAACTGTACAAAGGCAAGTATAATTTAGCATACATCAAACTAAAAGTCATTTCGATAATGTAACTGCTAAAAATAAGAACGACAGATCCCTGTTTAAACAACCATCAATCAGTTATTTATCAATAATGAGAATGATGACATTGAACAACGTGCATATAGTACAACCTATTAGATTCATATGCTGACTAACATTCATTCATATTCATATTATGACATAATAGATATACATATAGTTGATTGAGCTTTTTTCTTTTTCGTCTTCTTCATTCTCTTTCTATATGTGCATAGAAATATGGATAAAATGACTGAGCTCTTTAAGCTGAATATAAGCGTGTGGTGTAGAATTGACACGCCAATACTCCAAGGACTAGTACATATATATATATATATACTAGCTGTATACGCAATCATTGACAAGCATAGTGAGAATAACAAAAATAGGATATCGTATCTCGTTTTCTCACACATAGTCCAATCTTACAATTCATATTTGTATTTAATGAACTAGACCATTACCCGCTTTTTTGCTTTGATTATTGATAATAGACTGGTCAACGAAAAAGAAACTAGATTACATCATGCTCATTTGCACCTCATCGAGACTAAATCAATTCTTCGAGCAGTAACTGAACCCTTGATAACAATAGATTAATAAATATATATATATATCGATTATGGTTAAAGGCGAATAAGCAAGTAAAGAAAAACTTTGTTTGTGTTATCTCATCATTGCCGTTAGTTATATATATATATATATCATTATACTGAAAACTTGTATATCTTTATATGAATATATTATTTCGTTAAACGTTAATAATAAACAAAAAAACAAATCCACCCGCACACACACACACACACACACATACACGAACGCACACAATTTGAAGTTTATAAATGAGTATGAAAAAAAAGCAACAACACATTCATGTCAACTCACACATCTGTTGTTGTACCAGTTTCACTTGCCGATTCGATTCTAGTTGCTTTTAAATTATCATAAGCATCATCAGTCGGAAATGGTCGATGTTTGTCTTGACCATATAATTTTCTTTTTTTCATCAATGTAATATGTTTATAAAGAAAAAGTGCAATAATCATGAATAGAATAAGAATAAACGTAAATATAATAAGTATGATTATTGTACGAAATATATCGTTAATTAATGAACGTGGCTGATGAACAATAATTGTTTTATCGTCGTTGATTTTTTTTGAATGAAAATATTTTTTAAGAAAATATTCTTGCCATTTATTTTCATCATTCGATGAAATTGAATCGGTTTCCGATGAATCCGGTGGTGTTTCTATATTAACTTTAGCAGAGAAAAGAACAATATTTTCATTTTGTTCTTTTTTCGATTGATTACCAATTGGTATTAATGGTGTTTCTGATTTATGTAAAATACAATCATAATCAATGGTTAAATATTGAGAATAAATGTTTGTATTTGTTAACCATGAACATGTTGACGAATCCATAAGAATACATTGAATGGATATTGAACATGTACGATGATTATTGCATGATAGATAATATTTATTGAGACGTTTTTGACATGTGCTGCGTGCACAACCATTGCCTGTATAAAAAATAGCAGAACGTAATTGAATAAGAAAATTTATAGGACATAATAGAAGACGGGTTGAATTATCTAGTGTCTTCTCATTTGAACAGCAACTTTCAAATTCATATGTCCACGATGGTGATATAAGAATAAAGAAGAAAATAAGAAAATAAAATATAATTCGTTGAATCATTAGAATTTTTTAATAAACATCTACAATGAATATGAAAAATATCTTGTTTCAATAAAATAAACTTAAACTTTTGTTGTATAGAATATATAATACATACGTGCAAATATTGAAGTATAGAAGTCTTTCGTTCTTTCATTTATATATATTTTCTTTCGTTTTTTTTTTATTTGAATTTATTCAAGTGTCGATTCTGAATGAGTATCTGAATAATTCTCTCGTCTTTGTAAGATGAACATTTGATGGGGATCAGTTCTCTGTTCGTTTTCTCTGTGAATGGTAACAAATACAATTGTATTTTTTTCTTTCTCTTTCCTCTCTCGCCTGGTATTGAGCCTGTATGGTAACAACAACAATACCAGCAGTATACCATCCAGAGATTAAATGATCTCCATTTCTCTTTCTTTTTTTTTCTATGTACTGGTGATAGGTGTACATATATAGATTCTGTTGCTGATAGAGCTTCTTTCCTTGATTATATGAACATTAAGACCATGCGCCGCCTGACAACCTTTTTTTTCTTCACATGTGTATTATTCAACAAACGGCACTTTTTTTTCATTGATGGGCGTTCAAGGTTGCGGCCGCGAGCATGTTTATTCTGACGAAGTGTTGATTATGCTGAGAGAAAAAAAAACAAATTTCAATCATCATCATCATCATTCAAGAAGATATGCGTGCATTGTATCAATGATGACACTTGAGCTAGTATACACTCGACTTGTTTTAAATACTGGAATGACATATACATATGTTTCCGTTGTCAGAATAGATCATGTCAAGAAAAACTGAGAGATCTCAGTACTATTATGAACTTAAAATTATATTAGTTTTGTTCTTATGAGGTTCAACCTTTATTGTATATTGTCTTAAAAAGGTTAAAAAACAAAAGACAATTATTATCTCATAAGGAATATTATCAAAGCAATACTAACAAGCTCATTTCCCTCCTTTCGCTCTCTCTATTCCCATCCGAATGAATAAAAGATATCAAAACATAGTCAATAGAAAATGTGTAATCACGATAGCATCTATTAATCGTTTCGACATGTTACATCATTTTGTACTTTTTATTTACTTATGCCAATCACAATTACTATTATTTCTATTGATTGAATTCCGATGAAGAGAAAATTTTGCTAATAAACACCTTTTCTCTTATCAATATAAAAAACGAACAAAAAAGAACAAGTTGTTCTTATCGCAAGAGATGAACAGAGAATAATAATAATACTAAACTGTCATGAGTAGTTATAAAAGTTCAAATACGTGGTTATGTGAAAAATAAGCTTTGTTATTTTTCTTTGATATACTAAAGTCAAATGAATGATAAATGATGATTGCATTCTATCGAACTTAATCAATGAGAATGATCATTGAAATATGTATTGATATGCAAAATTTTTATGAAAGAATATAATTGAAAATTTCACGATGATTTCAAAAGGATAGAACTTGAAAAAATTATGTAAGCGTTCATCGAAATTGACTTCAACTGTTTCTTAGAATTATTTAGATCTTCATATATTCAGCGATTACTACTAGAAAATAAATAATCTCTTAAGCAAGTTTTTCCATAGATAAACTATGACATATTCTATCGACATACTTTAATTGTCAACAAGAAGAATTTGTAAGATAGGATATCTAAGTCATTTACAGTTCGAGGACACTTTTCTAGTATCAAAAAGATACATTTAACCTTCTGATTTGCTGTCAGACGATGATCCCGTCTACACTATTATCATAGTATCCGAGTAATTTGATATCGATCGAAGACTATCTAACTAGCTTTAGATAAATATCTATTTTCATTAGAAAGTCATGGGCATTATTCCACTTGATGACATATGGTTGATCTTTTTTTTTTTTTTTTTTATTAATCTTTCATTACAAAATGAAGAAATCTGAAGTGTTTTATTAACTTTGAATAAGGTTTTTCTTAGAACGTCTGATTTTTTCACTTAGTAATACAAATATTTATGATCAAACACAATGTACTAATCGATTTATTACAACAGAATGAACAAATGCTACTGTTCCGGATAACGATCTTTTGAAACAAACGATATTACAAATCGGTTTCACTATCAAATTTCAGATCAACGATTTAATTTCTATTGAAACCTGTAAAATGTCTGTATTGGACTACTTCAAGAATATCACTTTGCTTTTTCTTGTAATACCTTACAATATTAGTTTATTTGCTAGAGCATTTCAAAGTTTTCCCTGACATTGTACTGTTTAGGATATGCATTTCTGCTTACGGGCATGTTATTCTTAAGAAAACGGGAGGGTTATCTTTATCTCGCATAGAAAAATAATCAAATTGACGTAATACATCCGGTTGTTCAAGGGATTTTAACGCTAAAATTTTGATTTTATAGGCCCATGTTTGTTATTCTTCGTTTTTAATTTAAATAAAACAGTCGAAATTAAATCAACGCCACTACGTAATTTCACATAAATTTCTAGAGTATATAATAGATAAATGCAAGTATTCGAGAAACACGACAGTAAAATGTCATCGATCAATGTTTGTATTCGAATTCAAACACGAGTGCTATTGACACATATTCAAAATCCATCTATGCATTTTAACTAAGAAGAAGGGTCGCTAAAAAAAGTGCATGAAACAGATTTGGCTTATCTCAAGGTGAATATTCTGTGAATTATAAGAAAAAAAGTAAACAAAATGTGGTGTTTTTCGCAAAAAATATATTAGCTCTGAAAATATTTTGAGCTTCCCGTGTGAACAATTATACAGAATAAAGAAGTGACTGAAAGTCATGATTTAATCTATTTTATTACAATAATGTGTTTTGCTAACGATCCTTCATGTTAACGTAATCTTATGCCTTGCCGTCGCTTGATTTTGTAGAGCGCTTATGATTAAAATCATACAAACAAATAATTGAGTCTTGTAACGCCGTAATGCAAATATACGCACTGCTGTCATAGTAACTTTCAAACGACAAAAAAATAAAAGTCGTCATGGCATATTCCCTTTGTGTTTGTCAATCTTGTCGCGAAGAACAGAACAGTACAAAATAAAAACAGGTTAAATATCTGGCAATGAAATTTTCATTAACAGAAGTATTTTGAAAAATGTCATCACTACGTATTAAAGTTCAGCTAGGGAATGAATCATCAAATGATTATCGTCAAAGAAGCAATATAATCCTAAAATTTGTCTACGTTATTGAATCAACATCCCATATAACTATTAATGAACTTATTCAAACATTACAAAAATATATTAATAAACATTTTTACAAGAATACACAAATAGTTCAATTAACAACGCATGACGGTTTTGTCCTATCAAACTCTGATATATGTTCAGTTGTACTTAAAGATAACGAACATATTATTTGTATTGATATGGGCACATTTACAAACCAAATTTATGCAACAATAGATTTTGATAATTTATGGTTCGAACTTAAACGCCATGATGCTAGTGATAATCAAGAAAAATGTATTCAAATCGGTCTTAATAGTTTTTATAAATTGTTTATACGATTGTATGGAACAGGAACTATTAATGGTATTTATATGTTTAATATATTTGAACTCGTTACTATTGCCGATGAAAAACGAAAAGGTATTTAAAAAAATGACAGAATATTATATTCAACATATAATGTATTATAATTAGTTTTAATTGAGAGTACTCCTTTATCAATTCTCTCCTAGATATCTGACTTTGGATAGGTTGATAGATAGTGTTTCTTAAATGCTGAAAATGATACAGCTGTCTTTGGAATAGTTCCTTATTGAATGCGTTTGGTGTATAAAACGTTTATCTGTGGGTTATCAATTTTGGGTTAAAATAGAGCACATAGATTGAAGGAGATATCAAGGCCCACTTTCAGTATATATATATAGAGTTAAAACTAGGTCTGAAACAGAGCTGCCATTTCTTATTTTTCAAATGGGGTACATTTGGCGTATATTCCTTTTTAAAATGGGGTACATTATTTCTCTCCTAAAATGGATGATTTGATTGAGAAGTTCGATGAAATAAGACTTCGTTTGTAGAAAGCAAATCAATACTTCACTATTTTTATGATTCGATTAGCGTTATTGTTCATTTTTTCTCAAAAAAGCCTTATACTAGTTAATTTATTAGTTCGAAATTGAAAGCAACCCAGGTCGAACATTATAACGGCCTGATACGATCGTAAACGGCAGCATACGGCAACGTATACTACCGTTTTATAACGTTTCCGACCGTAATTTGACGTTTTGGCATGCACCGTATTTCGCCGTGTCGTAAACAGTTACTAACGACCGTAATGTGATCGGATATTTCAGTATCCGATCGTATCCGATCGTTTATGGCATGATACAAAACGACCGTAAATTATGGTCAAACGGCCGTGCACGATACAAGTTGATCGACCTGGGAATATAATTAATAAAAAAAATGCAAAATTGTACATTAATACATGTTCAATATTTAATCAAGTAGAACAAGGTTTTTCGTAAAGTTATATTTTTCAGTACGTCGAGCACATTTGATTAATTCAGGTTCATTTTGTACGAATGAAAAAAATTCGTTACATTTCATCTGACAATTCAACCTTATTTGTAATTCAGCAGCAACAATTTCAATTGACATTGAATTTCGACTAGGTGTCCATGCATGCTTCATATGATTAAATAAACGGAGAAAATTTTTTTTAAATTTTATTTCACTGTTCACAGTGAAAACAGCACGTAAAACCGAATTATTCTAAATGAAATGAAACAAAATGGATACTAATATCTATACTGATCAGTTCTTTACCAATACTAATGCATTTTATTCTAGATGTCTTTATATTATATTATAAAAATGAGATAACTCTAACGACAAATATAGGCTTTTTCATTAGAAGGTTCGTTAATGACACTGTACACATAAAAGCTCAAATGGGGTATAAGGTACCCAGGAGAGTCATTCCGAGGCTAGGATCCTATCGGATTCCGACAAGGATCAGACTGTGACTGTACCAAATATCCATGGATTCCAATAAAACCAACGAAATTCTATAGGATTCCGGGATCAGGACCTACAGTCGGTTCCTTGGTGTAGGAATCTCATAGGATCCAGTGTTGGAAATTAACGGAATCCGACATGGACGTATGACCCTAGTGTTTTTATGAGAAAATATGCATATTCACCCCTAATTAAGAAAATGTTTTTCTCCTTCGGAACCGACGGCCAATCCGTTACCCGGAATCCCATCGAATTCGAGTGATGGCATAATCCCGTTACACCCGGTAACGACTTTTGTAGTCGTAACTAACATACATTTCGATCCAAATCGAATGTAAACCTCTCACGCATTTTTTCCAGCGAAGTGACCTTTGAAGTAACGAAGTCGTTACCCTAACCTATAACAATATGTTAAAAGTTGAGGAATTTGAGTTGTTTTGGTGTAATGACTATTGGGGTAATGACTTCGTTACCCAAGCGATATAACTGTATGTTAGGGAAATGACGTCATTACCCCAAAAGTCATTACACCAAAACAACTCAAATTCCTCAACTTTTAACATATAGTTATAGGTTAGGGTAACGAAGTCATTACCCGAAAAGTCACGACGGAAGGTGATTACTTCTGGTAGGAAAAGCAACGTGAATATGGCACTCGATTCACTTGCACATTCTAGCGGGTATTACGCCGTTTAACTCTCGATACCCTGTGTTAGGGTATTATGACATCTATGTCGAATTCGGTTGGGTGATAGGATCACATCAAATCCAATAGGATCCGTCATAGGATTCATTCACCTGGGTACATACCCGATGGGGTATCAAATGGTGAAATGGGGTATTATACCTCAAAATGGGATACAGTTGACAGCCCTGGTCTGAAATGTATTTGCGGAAAAAATAAAGAAAGAGTCTACGCCATTTTGTTTCCTATTCTGCATGTCCGCTTTCCAGTTGCTTAAGCAGAAGGTTGATGCAATGAAAAGCAAAATAAAATTGTTCGAAAACTGACCTAGCCTGTAGATCAATGCTTTTTTTAAAACATCAATTCAAGAAGCTCAGATCGTATCACACGTACAATTGGTCACCCTTGCTTTCTATCAATCGATTGGTGAACTCACGTGCGGAACATATCGCAAAAACTAATCATCCTAGGACCATGACCCCCTACAGAAAATAATAATGTTCATGTATCTTTAGAGTAGATTATGGTACATTAGCGTAGACTAGGCTCGAGTGTTTCTATTCAACATAGCATTGCCACAATATCATGCTAGAGTTCTAAAAATTTGAATATAATAACACAAAAATCTCGGAATTTTCTTCATCAGCGATTCTTTTAAGGTTGAGATAAGAATTAATTCTTGTCGTGTAAATTCGGTTTAAGTCATACATCACTTACATGACTGTTTTTGATGAATTTCATTTCAGATAATCTAATCGCTCGTCTTGATAATACACATGATTACGAGCAAACATCATCTTCTTTCGATTGGTTTCTTGAAGCCAAATGGGAGTACAATTCAATTTCAAATAAAGAATTATTTATTATTTGCAATTTAAAAGCTGGCTCCGATGATGAAGTATTCTCAGAAAAATTATCTATTCTATTGGATCACTCACGTGTGCGTATGAAAAAAGGTGAAATAACTCACTTATCTGGTGATAACCATGATGGTAAAACTCTAACTGATCAACAACGTGAACGTTTGAAAGAACTTGCTTCAAAACTTCCACCACCCAAGCAAACAGGTCCGCATATTGCTCTGAATGAGATGTTGAATCTGAAATCGACCAGACACGAATGTGAAGGCGAATCATCAATACGTATGACATATGGAAATACAAATACTGTCACTACATATCAAGACGCAGTGATAAGAGAAGACAATACTTTTCGTCAACATTTTGTTATAGCACATATTATATTTTCAAAGAAACCAACTAATCTACCAGAAATCTTACAGCAAAAACGGTCAACACAAATTGAAAAGTCCGTATCAGTAGCTAGTCTAACTGTTTTCTATCAAGTTCACGATGGATCATGGCGTGAATGTCAAGAGATTGCTATTGCACCAATAGCAATACGTAATGAAGAACCTAAATGGCTAGCAGATTCTGTTATTAATATTGAACCAGATAAATTATTTTCATTTACTATCAGAGGAAGTATTAGTATTCGAGATGAAGCAGGCAGAGATAATCAAGCACGCCAGCGAATACATAAAAGTTTACCACAACCATTTAAACTTAAAATAGTTATCAATGATAGTGTTGGTAAACAATGTTCATTAGTAGTTGAACATCTGAATAAACCACTTGATCTAATCACTCGTGAATCATTTCGAAAAAGTTATCAATCATCAATTAGTGAATTAGTTGGATTTACATATGCTGATGATTGTGAAACCGATGAAAGAATATATATGGCGATATATATAAATACAGAAAATCAAGTTGTTGTTAAAACTGGTGGCACATATACTTATACGTTTACAAGACAAGGTATACGTACAATGGAGTTTACTGCCAAACAAAATCAAACGCCTGAAGTCGATTTGGATTATATTCGTCAGCGCAATTCGAGACATGATAGTAGAGCATTTGCCTTATTTGATCCAGAAACTTATATGCTCTATGCTTTTCGATTGGAAGTGTCAACAGTAACATCGAAAACCGAAGAAACAATACTGATTCCAATAGAAAAAATTGATTGATGAATGAAAATGTGTGTTTTTAATAATAAAAGCAAACACTTGAAGTTTTACTTTTCTAAGCTGATGTAACTTTGTTCATCATTGCATATATCGTGTGAACCAGTGATCCTGTAGATATATGCATCACTTTTCGGCAGACATTCGATATGCACTATAGTCTTAGCAGAAGGGTTTTCAGGACAATCCATGAAATATTTGCTAATTATTCAGTTGGTAGAATACTCGATGAAACAGAAACTTCTGTAAATCTAATTGATAAAATAGAGGAAACTTTGAAAGCAAGCCCATCACAGTTGCCATGCGTTCAATCTTCAATAGGCTGCATCAGTCGGGTTCGACTACCATGAGTTTCTATGATGCGTCTATTCAAAAATATCTATAAGAATTGTTAGTAGAGCACTTTTGATTCATCAGTGCAAATTGATATACCTGTAATCAATGTATGACATTTTTTAAATACGTAATAAAATCGTAAACGACAATCTAGCTTTTTCAAAAGTCAAATAAAATAATTTCTATTAGTGATGTCATTCTTCTCACCTGTCACTCAACGCGCATAAATTAGAAAAGGGATTCTTATCGGCATAAAGCACATGTGTAAGTGGGTAAAATACAATTAACAAATCTATGTAGTTTTTTCTATATAGAAAAATTAGAGAAATTTTTTTTTTTGACTTTTCAAATTATTTCCTGCACTCCAGTTAGATTTAATTCTCATTAAACAATAATCATACAGATGAATCTGAATTCTTTAACGCAAAAATCCAGCGTGATTTGCAATGAATCTCAAAGACGATTTTTTCAAATTGTTATTAGTCATCTAAAATAAATAGGCCACCATACTAATGAAATTAGAGGGTGTTCCTTGCAACAACATGTAAATATTCTTTGCAAAGTCAAGTCAGTTGATAATCGATAATTATACTTAATCAGTGAATGAACATTTCTCATTTACGTTTCGCCGAAAAGTATTATTTGAAGCGATTTTTGTTAAAACACATTCTGAGAAAACTGTTTCTAGAACGTCCTTGTTGTCAAATGAAAGATGCTAGGACAAGTAACTATAGATGGGTCTCGCGGACTGCTTTAGTGATGGGTAGGATCTGGTGAAAAACATACACGAAAATTATAATCCTTTTTCTTTTTCGTCATAGCGATCTCAATGTCAGATAAACTGATTCTATGATAACTTTTGTTCTAGTCGCTATAATCTACATATTCTCAAACTTCTAGTTTTTATTCAAGAAAATTTTCTTCAGCAATCTTAGAAACTTGAAGGTATTTCAAAAGCATTTGCGTTGTAAATTGCTTAGTACTTCTAAAATTGTATAACCTCTGAAATTCCTAAAAACTGTTAGTTTGTACTTAGGCATAATTATCGAGTTGAAGTAATTAATATTTTGGTCATTATTGGAACATAACAGAAACTTTGTAAATTTTCCTTTCAATCAATTTCTATTGGTTACGCATAAAAATGTAAACAAATAAAGTATCATGTTCTGAAAAAGAATCAGAAATTTCAGCAATATCTAACGAGTCTTATGATACTCAGCAGTGACGGTTTATAATTGGTGTTTGGTGATTTGAATATTTAAAAAAAACAGCAGCAAGAAGACGTCAAGTTCAATGAATAATTTTATTGGAATAAGATAAAAAAAATCTACTTCCTGTGTAAAAAACAAATTTTTGTTCTTCGAAACTATAGTAAAAATATTTGTTTATTCAAATTGAGTTTGTTTCTGTCGAATGAAAGTATTTTTTGTTCGTTCTTTTCTTTTAACTTCTTTTATTTGTTTTCGTCGTTCGTCGTGTCGTTTTTTGTAGGTGGTAAAGCAGAAAAAGAAAATTTGCCATAAAATACGATTATTGTCGTGCGCTGTAATGTTGCGCCGTTACTTGAATTCGATCAAAACAGAAATATAAAGAAGAAATCGTGAATAAAATTATTCAGAATCAACTTTTATTTTCTAAATAAAATAATGAATGATTTAACTAATGAAGACAAATTATATAAACTAATTTGTCAACACAATAATGCCAATGAACTTGATTCATACCTCAAGACTCTATCGAATGTTGATGAAGTTTTGTTATTTCTACATCGACCTGATGATCAATATTTAACTTTATTAATGCTAGCTGCTCTACATGGAAAAGATGAAATGATACGCATTATGCTTGCACATTCTACAGATGTACAGAAACTAGTCGACACTCCTGGATGTGTATATCGTAGTGATGGAATGCTTGTTAGACATGCAACAGCATTGTGGTGCGCATGCGATCGAGGCCACTATACAGTGGCGCGTACACTTATTGAAATAGGAAATGCTGATATTGATCGTGGCCCAAGATATACTCTATTGGTCGATGCTACTATCTTTGAACGTCTTGATACTATTCGTTTTTTTATCGAAAATGGCTATGCTGATATAAATAGCGCAAGACATAATGAGAATTATAGATCTAATAGTCTGATTATTGCAGTGACCTATGGTCATACACAAATTGTTGCTTATCTTCTTGAAAAAGGTGCAAACTGTGATGTCATGGCTCTACCATCGAATAATACACCTTTGAGTTATGCAGCGATAAAAGGCCATCTCGATATAGTACGCTTATTATGTTTGGCAGGTGCTAGTACTTCGTTAAAGAATAGAAGTGGTCAAACACCATTAATGTTAGCCGCAAAACATGAACGAATTGATATTGTTGAATATCTTCTAGATCAGGGTGATATCGAAACAGGTATTAAACAACTTGAATTAGCTGCTTGTGCATTTATAGTACCATCACATAAAAGTCATACAATTCAGCAACCACAATTTCAAAAAATGGTGAGTTTAATGAATAAAATTTTCGAAATACGACAGATAAAAAGTTTACCAAAAACAGTTGCACGACCGATAGCTGCTTATGGTTTTCATCAAGAATGTCAAACAATGGAAGAATTACATCTAATTGAGCATGATCACGAACGTTTATATTTAGAAGCATTAATGATTCGAGAACGTATTTTAGTACCGGAGAAAAACGAAACATTATTCAAAGCTTTGCTTGTTATCGGCGATAGACTTGTTGAAAGACGTCAATATGAATTGTGTCTAGATTTATGGGAACATACGTTTTATTTATATCAATCTATGGATCTTGAAACTGGTCTTCATCGTTTTGTTTGGTTATTTTGTAAAATGACATCGGCTAATGTTGATATTCCTGTGAAACGATTCATACAAATATGTCGTCTGACATTTGAACCGTCACAACAAAAACCAAAAGATGATTATATTAAAAATGCATTATGTTTTCTAGTTTTAGCAGTAAAAATACTTGAACGATCAACATTAACTAAAGACGAACGTCAATTAACTTATCAATGGACAAATGATCTTTGCCTTCGTAAGCAAACCACATCTCAAGGACAAACTTTATTGCATTTATGTGTCGATGAACAAACTTATTGTGATATTAATTATCGCCCCAATGATATTAAGCCGATACTTATGTAAGTTATTTTTCCTTAGAATAATCACAAATACATATACATATCTATTAGATTTCCGAACTTAGCTATTGCTCAATATCTTATCAATCGTTATAGTCAATCGATTGATATAAATGCAGTAGAACTAACATATGGGAATACTGCTCTACATGTCAGTAGTCAAAATTCTACAATAGACACATTAGCAGTCGTTCAATTGCTGATTAATTCTGGTGCTCATATTGATTGTATGAATGTAGATAATCGAACTCCGTTTGATGTTGCCCAAGCCGATTCAATACGAAAATTATTAAAAGCAAAACAATCACCATCTCGACTTAAATGTCTTTGCGCACGTCTTATTCTTTTTAAACAACTACCATATGAATTAATATGGCCGAAAGAAACAGACATGAATAATTTCTTATTTTTACATGGTGGTGCAGCTAGACTTAGCGAAATTAGATTATGATATTGTGAAGATAATTATTTTCTACTGTAGTCCATAATCAATAAAAGCATATACAGTGAAACCTCTCTGTAATGAACATCTCCCATTGGAACAGATGCTTCAGAACCCCGGTCGAAGAAAACGATCAGTAAACGGTTGTATACGATACAAATACGGTCCATTTTACGTGTCGTATTTCCCCCGTATAAGAGGGGCAGTAATACGGCCGTATGTTCTATAGAATACGATAATATTACGCCGGCTTTACGAGGTTTTACGGCTGATATACGATGTCCGTGTATGGCCGTAATACTGCCNTTACGGTAGTGTTACGCAGGCATACGGTGGTCCGTTTTGATTGACCTGGAAACCCCCGATCGATTTTTGCCGTAAATAGACCTCCGCAAGATGAACACCTTCCAACTCTGAACATTGAACACTTTTTCAGTCATTTCTGTAAAAAAACACCTCTCTGTAGTGAACATACACTGACCAATTACGCTTTCGTGTATGAAATAAGTAGATGAAAAAATAGATTGCATCTAATAAAACAATGATAAATCAAATTTGGACGATCGGTTCGTTATAACAAGCTTTGTCGTATGCATGATACAAACAGAACAATGAAAATGAATTGTCCGCGATGAGTTAATCGATCCTGCGTGAGAAAATAACCACAATTACATTCACTTATTTCTCAATTGGATTCACAAATTACTCAACTTTTCATCGGCTCAAAAGGAGTCAAGCAAGCAACCATTGAAGACTTTTTTTTATAGAAAATGATCAGATGTAAATAAATAGATGTCGATACTTTGTTCACTTTCTTGTTTAAAATTAACTAGATGTTTAATAGTTCAAATTAATAAAATATTCATTCCGTTTGTTGCATGATAAACAAAGAAGTATGTACAGTAGATAAAAACGATATTGTTTTTTTATTTGGCACTGGTCGTAACATATATTAATATAAAAGGTGTATAGTTATCATTCGTATATACTAACCATGTACTGTATGCATATATAAACTTCATTCAACGTGACACCTCTCTAAGATGAACACCTCCTTTAATGAACACGTTTTGAACAGTCCCGTTAGTGTTCATCTTAGAGAGGTTTCACTGTAGCACGTTTGTGACCCAATGTTTCGTTAGAATGAATAGCTATCTAATTACTTTATAAATAATGTGGGCGCTACTGTACATGTGAAGTTCACTCTTAAAATTATACCCTTTGACACGGTTGGCCGTCATAATGTCGAACGTAGAAACGTCGAAAGAAGGAAGAGGAAAGCTGTCGAAAAAATTATATTGACATGAAACATTGTCCGTTAATATTTTAGAGAATTCTAAACAATATAATCTATGTTTTTTGTATGAAATTAAGCAGAAATGTTAAGGGTGAGAAAATGTTTTTTTAAATATGTTTTTTTTCACGAGCTTCACGAACCTCAAGTTTGTTTTTCCTGGAAGACGACTATGATTGCAAACGGTTTTCATCAATCGATTATTTTAATCAGTATGCACTTTAGCTGCACAATAATTAAGAGTGCATATCCAATCTCTATTAGTTGTTGTTACTTTACTTCTATCAATAGTTAGTCATCCCTATCAATACTGACTAGAATTCTACACTAGTAAAATTATAAGAAAAACCAATGAAGCATATGTGGTTACAGTCGCCATATACTTGAGGCGTCATTGTTTTTTATTTTTCCTTTCGATGTTTTTTCTTCACTTTTTCTGTTTTCGACATTTTTCCAGCACACCTTTGACACAATCGAGAGCAGAATAATGGTGCACGCATAAATTCAGTTAAATTATCCTATGCCCAATTCTCAACATATATATTTAAAAAATCTGTACTCTTCTGTCACAAATTAAGTACCTATTTAAGAGTATGAAAGGAGTGGCATACTCTATTCTTGAATCTTAACAAGTAATGCGCACCTTTTTACGAAAAAAAAAATCGAGCAACATATTATTTAATAGGGCTGCAAAAAATAGCTTTTTTTCTGCTGTAGCACAAGTATATCACACTTAAATTCGATTGTATGTCTGAAATTATAGATCAGGAAGGAACTTGCCAAATCGATTATTCCTTCCCGAGTCTGTAACAATAAGAAATGTCAAAAGTACTTGGGACAAACTGAGAATCAGCTAATCTCAAAGTTGAGCTCAAGCTCAGTATTTGTAAACTATTCATTAAGTTGTGATCATGGCAGACATTTAGCTAACAATCACTACAATAGATAGTTTCGAGTATCTCTGAATATTATCCAATCAATGAATCAAAGAAAAGATCAAATTAAAGACTAAATCATTTTGCAAAATAATTGTCTGACTTCTCAAAACTACTAAAAACTCATATTAAAAAACCAGAAAAAGACATGTAACTATCATTTTTTTTACATTGATTGTTAGACTGCTTTACATATAGATATATATATATATCAATTCGAGTATTTAATGATGTACATAATTTGAATTCCAAAAACAAAATGGTTTCGTTTTTTATATCGTTGAAATCAAAAACAAAAAGAATGAATGACGACAATATTCATACACACAAACAATACAATTTAATCTTCCAGTAACCATTTATCACGATGTTTTCTTTTAATTGCAGCTCGGCGTGCTTTTATAGCATCAAGTTCTTTTTTAGTTAATTTAACTTTTTTCTTTTGATTTGCATTTGTTCGATTTAATTCTTCGTTCCAAGCATTATAATCAAAGTAATGATATAACTGACGAAGATCACGTGCATCTTGTCCCACAAGTCTTTTCCCCGTATTCATTGTACTTGGAATAACAGGAGGAACTATGTAGGGTTGATAGCGAAGATCTGTTTGTACATTTGTATATGCCATTGATAAAGCATAATCATCAGTTGAATACTGTTGTTGTTGTGCTACATTTAAAGATGATTTAGACTCAGGTAGTGGTGGTTCAACACAGCCTTCGGGTGTTTCCCATACCTGAAAACAAAATAAAAAACTCAATGATGATGCGATGAAATTTCTTACCGATTCATTTCCATCTGACCAATAATAACGTTTGTAGTTCTCATCCCAATACGGTTGCCATTTGGTAGATGGATCACTAATAGCACTGGAGGTAGTTGGACTTTCTTTAGTTATATCAGCCATTCAACTGTACAATCTATAACTCTGAAGAAACAATTTCAATCAATAACACAAAACAATCACATCAACCAATGAGCATCGTCATCGGACCTCTACATTCTATTGTCGCTAACTACATTGATGTTGATATATCAAATCAACGATTGACTCCGAAATTAAACGAATCAATGAAGTGAATTGAACGAAAAATTTCATTTCACAAAATGAACGGTCTCGTAGCGTTAATAACCGGTGGTGCATCTGGTCTTGGTTTAGCTTGTATTAATCGTTTTTTAAAACAAGGCATAAGTCATGTACATTTTTGTGATCTACCAACATCAAAAGGTGAAGAAATTGTTAAAACAATGGATTCATCGTTAGTTACATATCATCCTGTCGATGTTACACATGATAGTGAAGTTGAAGATATGTTTAAAAAAATTCAAGAAAAAAATTCAAAACTCAACTGTCTGGTACAATGTGCTGGAATTGGTGTTGCATTTCGATGTTATAATATAAATGTATGTCATTTTCGTTATTTTGAACCCGATTTCTTAAAGGAATATTTTTTTTTCTGTTCGTCTTATTAGAAACGAAGTATGCATTCCATGGAAGAATTTAATCGAGTGATGAATGTCAATGTTTTTGGGACATTTAATGTTCTACGACGAGCATGTCATATTATGGCTGATAATCAACCAGATACAAATGGACAACGTGGAGTCATTATTAATACATCAAGTATCGCTGCGTATGAAGGACAAATAGGTTTATTTTTATTAAATTATCTATGGGAAGTAATTTATTCTAAGTTGTTTCTATATTTAGGTCAAGTTGCTTATTCAGCTGCTAGCGGTGCTTTAGAAAGTATGACACTACCATTAGCACGCGATCTTAGTAGTGTTGGTATTCGTGTATGTACGATTCTACCGGGTGTATTTGATCATACGAAAATGATAGAACCAGTGTCTGAAAAAGGAAAACAATTACTTGCTTCAATGATAACATTTCCATCTAAACTTGGTTTGCCAGATGATTTCGCTCGATTAGCACAACATATTATTGAGAATAATTATTTGAACGGTGAAAGTATTCGTTTAGATGGTGCTATTCGTATGCCACCTTAGTATTTCTTGTTTTGCTTTTGTGTTTTTACAACTCTTTAGAACAAGTTAATAGGTTTCGTTTGTTTTTCTAGATTATTCATGTCAGATATCATTACATTCAAATTAA
This sequence comes from Rotaria magnacalcarata, assembly GCA_900239745.1. Classification (NCBI taxonomy): domain Eukaryota; kingdom Metazoa; phylum Rotifera; class Eurotatoria; order Philodinida; family Philodinidae; genus Rotaria; species Rotaria magnacalcarata. The sequence continues at coordinate 269,768 of OENM01000011.1, forward strand.
CAAATGGAGAAGTTTTTGGTATATATCGTCAAACATTAGAAAGATATCCGAATAGTTTCTTAGCCAAGTTAATTACCAATGAAATTAATTCATCATTTCATTCACGTGATACTGATAATGCCTTTATGATTGACGAAGATCCCATGATTTTTTCTGCAATTCTTACATTTTATCGTTGTGGAATATTAACAATTGTGCATGATGATCTTCGCCAAGCAATTATTGATAAATATATGCTACCGCAGATTTATTCTGCGCCATCACCAACAAAAAACCTATCGTGCAATGATGAACCTAAATATGTGCATATTAGTTTTGAGCATGCTTCGTCAGTATCAGCACAAACAAAACCTCATCCATTACAAATTCCAGCTCTTCGTGGATGTTCATTTACGCTCACACATACGAATTCTTACCGTTCGAAAGATCCAATTGAAATTGCAAATTATTTAGCGTGTAATGGATATGCTATGGAACAAATGGATGTGAATACAAGAGCAATTTTAATGAAACGAATAAATTAAAAATCTTAATTTTTGTATAAAATTATTCTTTTAAATATACAGTATAAACATATTCTCGCGTTATTATTTCTTGTGATGATTAGAAGAAATTATTCATTGCTATTTTCTTTCTGTAGAACTTCTCTCAAATGTTAAATTTCTTAGAAAATCAGAACGATTTTCAGCAATTTACAATAGTTTAAAATTAAACATCGTTATTTTTTAGCTTAATACGAGAAGATTACCGAATAGAAGTGTGAACAGCTGGACGAATGTTGACAACACTAAACCAACAAGGAATGTCATTATCTGGCTGTTCGATGGTAAATTAAGACTATTGTGATCTTGTCAGAGTCACTAAATTATGATTAAGATGTGTCATCATACGAAAATTTATAGTCGACACTCTGCTCTCGAGCTAAAAACACTATAGAAAGAGACTATATTTGCATTTCTTGGTTATGTTGTCAAGCTTTTCAAGATAAATACATTTTACAATTAAAAAAATTATCCATCGGTTGGAAAATTTCTCGTGGGAGTTTCCTTCATTGACGAAATGGATTAACTGACTTGTGCTTTCGACTTATTGCTCTTTCTTCAGCTATGGAAGTCAATCTTGAGCTTCAAAAAGATACCAGTGCACTTATTTTGTTGGCTCTGCTAACATGTTTGAAGATGAAATGCCAGGACGAGCCCCAAAATATAAGAGTATTATTAGGATCACACAATCTCATGAACCATTGTAGAGGCTTTCCTAGTTCAGAATAAAGATCACTCGAATTCTTTTCGTTTATGGAACAACCAGAAGTTTTCGAATATCGAATAAACAAGGGATTACAATATTTCAAGTTTATTGTATAAGAACTCTGAACTTTGTAGTCCATATCGGAATTCGTAAGATCATAGTCAAAGGATTTTACTCGGAATAATAGCAATGATATGCATAGGTGTGAGGATCATCTCTTTATTTATTGTATAACTCTTGTATATATGAATATGTGGCGATATTTGTTTGCAAGATCCAAATTTTTTAAGAAAATGAATGACGATCCCATAGTTGGAAATCAATGAAGATAATTCGCTAAACGTTTTGAGTCCTACGCTTATTCACTGTCAGTCAAACTTGATTGATCATCTACCTATCTTTCAATTTGAAATTTTCTGGAACTTCGAACATTAATATGTAATCTAACTGGAAAAAGGTAAACATTGATGAAAATTAAAATATCATCTGAATCTAATTGTGAAGCCAACAACTGCTTATTCTTTTTATAAATAAGAAAATTGAGCGGATACGAAGAATACATGTTGACGCGTTAAAGTCTGTGACATGTAAAAGTTGAACGGAAAAATTGTCACGATTGCACTTATTTTATTAATTATTATATATGTTAAGAATGTCACGCAACTGCAAATTTCCTTTTTTTTAAATAGTTTTAATGTATTCTGTTACGATTCAATATATTTCTTCATTTCATTTAGATGAGTGACACATCAATCATGAGGAGCGCGCAATGTCTGACAGCAAATTCCGATCTTCCACAAGAATGTATTTATGATGGCTAATTTGTGTTAAAGTATATTAGTCCTCTCTCTTTATTCGAATGAGAGACATCACGAAAAAGTGTTTATCATCTATCAAAGAAATTTAATTCTATCGAACGTATTGAATCATAAAATAAGTAGAATGAATTTCATCCGTCACATTTCTAATATGTTGTACAAAGAAACATGAAGATTTACAATCTATGACAACTTCTATTCTACTCACTGAAATTAATCTATTCGGATAAATTATTTTGCGAATACTTGAAAACAACGCACTCAATTAACTAACCTAAACTAATATTGGCCATAGTATTATATACAAAATATGATTTTTTTAAAGAAATATTGATGGTACAAGATATTTATCCTCATTGTTGAGTATCTCAAAATTATCTGTATTAACACTGTTGGTTTCTTATCTTAGTTGTCAACAATTACTAAAGGATCATTGATTGTACCTTGATAAATCTAAACTTCAATCGAACTTGGAATTCCTCTTTTTCTCGATTTCATCCTGTTTTCATGATATAATTTCCAAAAGAAACACTTTAATCTTCATCTTGTCATTTATCACAAGGTTTGCCAAAATATCATTGGTCGAATGATGGACAAATAAGAAGCGAAGTAAACATACGTATGCAGTACGTAAGTATGTGTTTGTACATGTAATTTTTCTTTTCGTTATAGTTTGTTTTACTTTATATTTCGATGATTGGGCAATCGAACATATTTTAGAGCATCTTCTTATTTTGACATAGACAAAAAACAGAGGCCAAAAAAATAACATTTTCTTTATTTTATTATTGCAGTTTTTCTCATTTATTATGATTACCTAATAAAAAGCAAACCCGGTGATGCATCAATCATCAACATCAGTAACTAGAGATGATAATCGTACAACCGAAAATCTATCACAATTACGTGTTAAAATATGTTCCGTACGTTTACCATCATCAATAAAACCTGTTGATATCAGTGTTTTAATGGAAGTTGATAATAAACATATTTATAGAACTGAAATTATGCGTAAAAAAAGTAAATTAAATCCCAATACTTCAGTAATCACTATTAATGAATCGTTTGACATACTTGTGACACTAAATTCTAAAATACTAATTAAAATTTATTCCCCAACACGTCTTTTTGGTAATCATGATATAGGACAATTACAATGTAATATCAAATCGATTATCGATGATTATCATTCATCTGAACAAAACACTGATAATGTTGGTGCTATACCATCGTATCTTGTTCAATTACCCTATGATAATCTAACAAGATCATCATCGATATTTCGTTCTCATGACACTAATAATATTTCAAATGGTATCATTGAAATTATTTTTTATGGCTCTTTACTCAGACAACTTGATGAACATAGACAGCAACAAATTTTACCACTTGTAAAAAGAAAAAATATATTTCTAACATATGTATATTTCTTGTTGTTGTTTAAGGATATGCAACAACAATCAGATTCATTATCGAGTCAGTTAGCATCAGAAGATAATGTTGAAATACAAAACGAATCGTCATTATCAGATGAGCAAACTTCTGAAACGAATTCAGCATCAATAAACAATGGTAAGCGTTCAAGACGAAGTCCATCAGATAATCAAACAAATGATACGAATACAGAAATAGAAGTTTCAGCAGTCGCTATCGCTATTCCTGAAACAGAGCAAATCGCAGCAGCAGCAGCAACAACAACAACAATAACAAATGGAGCATCTTTAACAGATCTTAAAGAACAAGTTTGTAGAAGAGCAAAATATTTTATTGAATAATATTTTTGTCTTTTTAGTTACCACCTGGTTGGGAGATGCGAATCGATAGTTTAGGTCGCCCCTATTATGTTGATCATAACCTTCGTCGAACAACTTGGTGTCTTAAAAAAGAAAGGCTTCCATCTGGCTGGGAAGAACGTGTCGACAATCGTGGTCGTGTCTATTATGTTGATCATAATACTCGTACAACAACATGGAAATTACCCACTGCTTCTCATTTATCAAATGTTGCTGAGTGGCAAAGTAATTATGCTCGAAGTCATTCTGTGTTTAATCAGTTTGAACATCGATTTTTACCACAAATTGATGCAAGCGCTCAATCTAGTGATGTTCCTATTTCGACTGAAGAATCTTTACCAGAAGGTAAAATACAAACTATACTTCATAATTCAAAAAAATCGAAATTTTAATGTATGATACATCTTTTCAGGTTGGCAAAAAAAACATGATAATCAAGGTCGAATTTATTATGTTAATCATATATCTAAAACAACACAATGGGAAGATCCACGACGAATGGATAACAATATATTTGATATGCCGTTACCACACGGTTTTGAAATGCATTATACAAAAGATGGACAAGTTTATTTTGTTGATCACAACACAAGAACAACATCATTTCGAGATCCACGTAATGGTCTTATGCCCGTAAATGAATTAAATTGTTTTACTATACGAAATTTAACAAAAAAAACATACTTCTTTTTCTCTAGTCTTCACTTGAATCCAATATCGCATCGCCGAATTATCGCCGAAGTTTCTCACATAAAGTTAGACAATTTCGCTATCTGTGTAAAACAAATTCTACAAATGGGCAGTTAAAATTAACGATTCGTCGAGATAATCTTTTCAATGATTCCTATACGAATATAATGCAATGTCAATCGAGTGAACTTCGTCGTCGTCTATATCTTCTCTTCAAAGGTGAAGAAGGTCTTGATTATGGTGGTGTAGCACGAGAATGGTTTTTTCGTTTATCACATGAGGCACTCAATCCGATGTATTGTTTGTTTGAATATGCTAATAAAAATAATTATTATCTTCAAATAAATCCGGCATCATCGATCAATCCAGATCATTTAACTTATTTTCGGTATAAATTATAGTTATTTAATTTAATTTCATACAAAAAAACAGCATTTCTCTCTAGATTTATTGGTCGTGTTGTTGCTATGGCTCTTTATCATGAAAAATTTATTGATAATGGTTTTAGTTTGGCATTTTATAAACGCATGCTTGGTAAACCACTAACAATATACGATTTAGAATCGTTAGACCCAGAATTTTATAATGGTTTATTATGGATACGTGAAAATAATTTAGATCTTAATGAAAATCTTGAATTATACTTTAATGCATCGTTTGATTTCTTGGGAAAAATTGAAAGTATTGAATTGAAAACAGGCGGTAATGATATCAAATTAACAGAAGAAAATAAAGCAGAATACATTGAATTAATGACAAAATGGAGATTTACACGCTGTGTCGAAGAACAAACTAAAGCCTTTTTATATGGTTTTAATGAGGTGAGTTCACCTGAATCTTTTTTTATCCAATGCAAATTAGACGTGCATCATTCTTTTGCGCACAATAGCTTGGATTATGTAAATACTTATTTAATATGGCATTTTCTACCTTAGAAACAAAAGACATGGCTTCTTATTTAGTTTTCATATGTTGAAATAGCAACGAAGAAATTTCAATGTGTTTTTCAGAGACAAAATAATAAATATCACCAGTCAGTTGCCGATTAAACTTTATTTATCGAGGCAAGAGCAAGGTCTAATACCAATCAGTCGATAATCACAATAGCTTGTCATATACAACTACTGAACATTGGCAGTTCTTTTACGATTCCTGAAAAGCATTCTAAGATGCCAGTTGAGATTATCAATATGTGAAAACTAAAATGTCTTCGCTTTTATGACCAGTTACAATCTTGATTTTTTTTATTATAAATACTTAAAACTCGTACGATTCCTACGGGTTTAAAGTAATAAATAGCTGTGCTTGTTAGTCTAATCTCGCATGCCATTATTAAATTTATTTATTTCCGTGTTGATTTCATCGTTTATTGATTTTTCATTTGTCGCTAGTCTATCAATATTTGTAAAGGATTTAATAGCTTGCACGTCCACATCGTTCTTTACTCTTGTTCTGAATAAATACATTGTGTACACGTACACAAAAGAATATATTTAAATACAACGAGGCAATAAGCTTGTCAGTTTGTTCACTGTTAGTAATAACTCATTTCTTATTTGCGATGTAAAATCTTCTGATCTAAAGGAATTCTACAGAATGATTTTCCAAATTTTATCACAATTGAAAATTTACAATTAACCCGGGAATTTAGTATCTATTCTATTTGATAGAATAATTAACACTGACTTAAACAAAAAAAAAGTGATCTTCAAGCCGTGAACAGTAGTTGTAACATTTTCTTAACAATAAACATAAGGATTTTGAGTAAACATGAGATCTTCTATCGATAGTATAGAAAATGGTTCTAGAACCCGAAATTCATCATGCTAGCATTAAATAAAATGACACTGGATATACTATCGACTGATCTATGTATTTATTTCGTATTAAATAACTGCAAGCTTGCAAGTCAATCAAAGTATCTATGTTAACTAATTGAAATCCTGTTTTTTTTTATTCTCCTATATCATTCAACCCAATGGTTGTTAACCCTTTTCAGCCGAGTGTTGCCAAATGGCAACATTTTCTCTTAGGGGGGTACGGCAATTTTCAAACAGCCGGCCGGAAAGGGTTAAGGCAACTTATATTAGTTAGTTTTGCAACACAATTAGTCGTTTAAATTCAATTGAATGAACATGGACTATTGGAATCAAAACTACGTTCATGAATATTAATGTTTTTAAAGAATTAGATCATCTACTAACTAAATAGTTTCTTTTTCTATTATTCGATTGTCTCACTGATGAGCTACCTATGACCAGATCAATTGATACAAATTTCCGTTCATAGCGAAAGTACTAAACTAAAAAATGTCAAGTTTTTGATATCCAAGTGGTTTATTTAATGATGGGAATTACTAGAATTAAGATCTTTTTATTTGATTTAGGTTGTGCCTCAACAGTGGACTCAGATATTTGATGAACGTGAATTAGAATTGCTACTCTGTGGTATATCAAAAATTGATATTCTCGATTGGGAACGCAACACAATATATAAAAACTATACTGAAACAGCTAAACAAATACAATGGTTTTGGCAGTTTGTGCGTGAAATAACCGATGAACAACGGGCGCGTTTATTACAATTTGTTACTGGTACTTGTCGAGTACCTATTGGCGGTTTTGCTGAATTACTTGGTAAATATGATAGTTAATTTTTTAGATTGACCGAAAATTAAATATAAATAAATCTGTATATATATATATTCTTTTTTAGGATCTAACGGACCACAAAAATTTTGTATAGAAAAATATGGCAAAGAAAATATATTACCTCGATCACATACATGTTTTAATCGATTAGATTTACCACCATATAAGAAATATGAAATTTTAAAAGAAAAACTTGTATTCGCTATTGAAGAGTGTGAAGGTTTTGGTCAAGAGTAATTGAAAATCACATTTTCTTTCTTATCTTCTCTGACTGCATCGTGAATGATTTTCTGTTTACGTTAGTCTCTTTGCATCACTGTTTTCTTCAATATGTGCATTTTGATTATTGACAGCGAAAACCGTTTGTTTTTCCTTTCTGTTTGCAATGCGATATTTTTCTGTCCATCTGTAATAATTGAATTCTCTTTTGTTGTTATAACAGTACATATTATTTTTTCTTTCTTTCTTGGAAAAGTTTTTATGAGATGATTTTAGAAAATTACAACAAACACTCATTTTTATTTTATGTTTTCTATCCAATATGTATGTACAGTTGGAATAGAAATATATTTATGTGCATAAGGTAAATAAGTTTGTCCGCTCTCTTGTTTTTCTTCTTCTGTTTTTTTTTATTGGGATTCTTTTCACTCAGACTTAATCGATTGCTCTGTGTTCAAATATTTATTGATTAGTCGCAGTAAGTTTGAAACTAATCAGAGTTCGGAAATTATGTAAAATATCTAAGTTGATTGTGTTCAATGCTTGTATGATCGTGATATTCTTTATTATTATTATGCTTCAATGGAAGAATTCATGCCCGAAGGCCTACTAATACATCACGAGTGGTATGCGATCGTGATATTTGCAACAAAAAAATATATTTGATTTAATCACAAGAATCAAACAATGAAATAACTTGAATTTCAATAGTGAAACATGGAGTCAATAAACTATTGGACCAGGGAGCATCATGTCTACAAGAGAATGCACTCGTTCAAAATAGAAAACTCAATTATTAATCAAATGAATAACAGACACCGATTGATTCATCGAATGATACATGTTGACTGATACAAGCATCTGTAAAATAAGAAGAAAATATTTCGTTAGTAGATGAGTAGAGAAAACAATGTAATCAGAGAAAATGACTTTTAATATCGATCAAGAGTCCATATTATAAGAAACTTTGATAATGCTTGCATATACTTAGTTTACTATAATTAAATAGGCGGATTAAAGTAACATAATGAGTTTTGGCAACTAGAATATTACTGAAGCTCATCTGGTTGCAAGATTTTACTGGATTCATCAAAACATGACAGTTTTTCGGTCTCAAATTATCAATACAAAAATACTTGTCGCTTTCGAGCTTAAGAAAATGTTGATACTTTTACTATTCCGAGTTCAGTACTATCATTGTTTAGGATGAAAGAAAGTTCTTACAACTAATAGAAATGGTAAAACAAGTTCTTTAAAATGGAATATATCGAAAATGGTACGAATACTATCGTACTGAAATATCGCTGTAAATACTGTAGAAAACATGAAATATATCTGGAGAATTTCACAGCAATGTTCCACAAAGGCATATTCAAAATATCCATTATTTTCAAGGATCTTAACAACCAATCTATGGTCAGTTTATTCAATTTTCAGTTCAATTGTTAGTCTATACCAATGATTCAGATGGAGAAACGATGACATCAAGGTTTTATTGTGTAGTTAGTTTGGCTAATCTATAGAACAGCTTGCAGAATCCAGCCAAAAGAAAAATACTCCTTTCTGATAAATTAAGGTTCTATCAAGACTTGCTATCCTGAGAAAGAAGTATTGCATTTTTTCTGAGCTCAACTTTGAGCATATCATATGTGCTGCTTAACCTATGTATAGTCAAACTTGTACGTCAAAATTTGCCTTATATCTAGTTTATCAATAGTGATAGATAGCATTGAAATCGCATAGTTATTTTCGATATGCCTCATGAAACTTATTGAGAGCGCAATTAACGATAAATCAACGAAGACGCATCTAGGGAAAACGTGAATAATGATCATCATCAATAACGAAGGATAATCTAATCGAAATAAATGCATTGAACTTCAATTGGTAGTTGCAAGATTTGACTCTATAGCTAATATGACGGAATGGAAAATTGCATTAAACATGAAAGTTCCGATGACAAATGTTTGTAGAACAAGGAGAAGATAGGTATAAATTTTACCATTTCTAGAAAATTTGTTGATAGAGTAATTTTAAGTTTAATGAAATTAGACAATAAATCAGAAATAGGATCCTTGAGTCGTAAGATTGAGCAACTTAATAAAAACGATATGCATGGCCTTTTGCATTGATTTGCTAATTTTTATACAATCAAAGAGTGTTGAATTGCATAATTTATCATTGAGTTTAATTCATCAAAATGCAAACAACGGCAATTGCAATGCTTCTTCTGTAATCTGATATCACTATCATCTTCAAGGCTTTGATAAAGAAGAAAATAACTATGTAACATTTTACTACCGACTATTTCGTCCGGTCGTAGAACTCGTTGAAATTTACTAATTATCTTATAAGGTTGCTATCGTTGTAATAATACATTTTAATTTTACTTTGAAGAGTAGGACATTGTTGTGAGTCTACAATTTCAAGGACTTGAATGTGACAAAAACATAAATCTCTCTGTCCGAATTTATAAAAACTCGTAGTTCTCAATTGAAAAAATATCATACTCGACAAAGCTATATGCTAAAAACCTTTGCAGGAGGAAGGTTACGATTATCCGTATTTGGGCCGTGGCTTAACGGTATTAAAAATTTGTATTGAGAAAATTCGCATGCTCAATTTTGTTTTCGTTTGATATTGGTAACAAATTTAACACAAAGGATAAAGTTATTACGTGAGTAAGTGATGCTTCGAACCGGACATATCCTGTAAAATAGCTTGGTAGTATACACAAATGAAATCATTCGATTTATCGTTGATTCCGGCACTATCGGTCAGCGTCGTTGATGGTATAATTTCAATAATAGATCTGAAGAAAAATAAGCAACCATTGATATTTACAATAGAGTTTTGTGAACTTGAAAGAAAAAAATATATTTTCTAATTACTTATGAAAGTGAATCATTTGATAAGTTTATATAATACAAGCTTTCAGACACTCTTTGTATGTGTGACAAAAATCGATCACTTTATGAATGTAGCCGTAGTTTCTCTCTCACGTTAGTGAATGTAAAAGTTATGCAAATAGTTTTGATACGGAAATGTAAGGTAAGTTTATTAATGAAACAAAGTAGTCCTGCTTAGAGAAACCATGCTATTTACATATCGTTTTATCTTAAATGAATAAAGTAAAGATGAAAAACAAAGTAAACTGTCATGAGGACGTTATGCTAGTTTTGCTTTTATGATTTTATTTATCCGTCGCTGCCTTATCGCTCTTTATTTATTGAGAGACGAAAATGCATTTTCTTTCATAAATGGCTACACAATGCATAGTCACGTTCTTCTTATATTGCAAAGACTAATCCTATTATGAGAAAGGATCTGGAGCTGGTATTTTTTTTGCAATTATTTTCACTTTGGTATGAGACAAAGAAATAATAGCGGATGATAGTAGAATGTTCAGATCTAGCCTTTGTAACTAGCAGTATCTCTTATCTTATTATATTCCCGTATCATACTATCGGAATCTGACAATATATTCATTTTATTTCTTACTTCTAAGTGAACACAGATTCAAGAGCTGCACTAATCCAGACATGGGCAAGTCAGCGGTTTTTTTGATTCAAGTCAAGTCAAGTCAAGTCAAATTGAAGTTCAATCTGATTTTTTCCATATTTTCTTTAATTGAAGGCAAATTATCGAAAACATTCTTTCCTTGATTCATATCACATTTTTACCATTGTTTGTAGAGGTGTCAGCCGAAGGGTTGAACGGCGGCGACTGCTACAAATTCTTAAAATTTTTTCCACAGCGGCGGCGCCGGCTTATATTTGTAACTCATTATGTGGCGGCGGCGGCTGAGCTAAAAATTCACTGATGGAAATTAAAGGAAAAATGTTCGATTCAATCGAATATGTATTCATGTCAGCGGCGGCTTCCCAAAAATTCTTAAAATTACCAGTAATTTGGTGGCGGCGGCTGATATTATGGAAAAATCGGCGGCTGCGGCGGCTCAGCCGTACGGCTGACACCTCTAATTGTTTGCTACACTATTTATTAATTTAATTAGTATAAAAACAGAAAACAACGTATTTCCGCTAAACAGATTTTGGAAAATGAAATATCCAATAAAAATTGAGGAAAATTTTTATACATATTTCAGGAGTCATCATCTTATTTTACGCGAATTAATACTATGGACATATCTACTGGTCTTCATTTCTATTTTTTCACTGCATATCAAGTTAGAAAACCGTAATTGAAGTGAATAAACCCTTTCATGTATATATATTCTTTGAATTGACTTGACTTTTTTTGTATATGGCCAAGTCACAAGTCAAGTCAAGTCAAGCCATAGTCGCTTTGATTCAAGTCACAAGTCAAGTCCCAGTCATTTCTTAAAAGTTCCAAGTCAAGTCAAAAATGACTTGACTTGCCCATCTCTGCACTAATCTAACTGCATTTGGTCTTGTTGTGATCATTAATGTTATTTTTTCGTAATAGTATCAGCTGCTCGTCTTTTTTTTCTGTTATTTACACATTTGATCATTGCTACTTTTAAATAGTCTGGTTCTTGTATTGTTCTTAACCTTGAACTATTGGTCAACTAAATAGTTGAATCTGGCATTAGCATCTTCTTCTGCTGTTGGTATAAATAGAGTAGATGCACGAAATCCTGTTCGTTATGTGCATGGAAAATTAATTTTCAGGAAAGGGCAATCAAACTTGCTCTGCGGATACCTCTACTGAGTACCATAGTGTCAATGATTCAAAGATGTACTCAGTCTTTTAATTACTTATTGTAATACGCATTGGCAACATAATGTTTTCTCGCGAATAGTTTTCATCAATCGCTTAGCAGAACAAATGGTCTGTTGAAAATATTACGGACAATGGGAGCTAATTCGTGTATATTGTGAACGAAGCTTTTATTTGCGAAGACGACTTAAAACATACATTCACAACATCATAGGCCAAGAAAGATTCCTATGTCGAGCGTTTTGATGACCACAAACGTTAACGTATACCGAATGGAAAAAAAACTAACTGAGACTGTCATTTACGAGGGTGTTTCTTTGACCTGGGTTAGCAAGTTTATTTTGAATAAATATTAAACTAGACTTTGCCATTAATTAAAATACTACTGTAACTGAATCTGTAACAAAAAATATATAGAAAATAAACAAATTGATTAAATATTCATTTTCAAATAGAAGATTAATTATTATCGGTTTAAGCAATTGTTTGCTATTCCCTAGAAACTGTAGCTTGTGCAGCTACCAGAGATGTATGATAAAAATTAAAAAACTAGTTTAACTATGCAATTAAATTTGGTCTTTTACTATCGACCTTAGACTTCTCATTTATTAACTGGTCAGTAGAGCCCGTCGGATCCAACATTTTTGGACCCGAACCCGAACCCGAACCCGATCTTATCTGTATCTCAGACCAATGCAACATACTCTATTGAACACGAATCACATGTGCATCAAAAATTGCTTTAGACCCGGACCCGATTAAAAGTAAATTTTTGGACCCGGACCCGGTTGGGTCCGGTTCCTACCCGATGGGCTCTACTGGTCAGAGACATACATGTTTCGGCATCATATATATATATATGTTTATATTATCTATCAACCGACAAAGATCTATTTGAAATACGAAAAAATCTTTATTAATTATAAAACGATTTTTGTTAAAAAGAAATATAAAACCAATATAGATTTTGTTTTTCATATATTGAAAGAACTATATCAAGAATAACAATTTACTCAAAATGTCGATAAAAATTATAATGCAACACATGTTCATTTTTTTCCCTATCGATTCCACCACCACACTAAGACCGTAGAGAAAAATAAGTACTGTTCAGCAATTAAAGATTTTGTTGCTGAATCACAACCGACACCACTATAATATTCTTCTTCAGTACATCTGCACCGTACATCAGACACAGCATATTCACATCCGTAGAAACCACCTTAAAATTGAAACAATAAAAATCTTATGAAAAACTCTTGCTTTTTTACCATGACAACATAAATTAGCGTTTTTCTTGATATGATCCATGAAATTTGAAAGTTGTTGAACATCATCTTGGACGTCAATAATTGAACAATTTGTTATATG
>OENM01000011.1:290106-308428 GCA_900239745.1 Rotaria magnacalcarata
CATTATAATGCATTGCTGGGAAATAATGGTAAAATTTGAAATAATTCATTAAAAAGCAATGGATTATTGGAAAATTTTCCCACTATTTTACATTATCGACTACATGGGTAAGTATCGTCATGATCCATTTGCAAATTCAGAAAAAAAGAAAGCGAATAATGATTGGATTGAGTTTACTCCCACGATTATCATTAAAGGTACAATAAAAATAGCTAAATCAAAGAAACGAAGACAAAGTAGTCAATGCATTTTACCCTTTTATTACTTTATAACAGTTCATGTTTATAAATTGTTTAATAGTGGTTGTTTCTTATGTGAAATGCTAGTGGTGTTAATTCAGAGAGTTTTATTTTCTAATATATAAAACAACTTTTAATATTATTACTATTAAGAAAAGAAAGAAATAATCACATTAATCCTCAACATCATGACCAAAATTGAACCTAATGAATATGTTATAAAAATGCACATAACTTTTTTGTTTTCATGTATGCCTGCAGGACAGGTCAGGCATAAACACACCAGGCCAGGTCTGGCCGGAAAAAAGTGGCCTGCTGGCATCTCTGATTCAGAAAGTAAACAATTTGCCAGAAAAAAAAACGATGAAAAGACATTTCGAAATAGGTTAGACGCTATGATGATTTTTCTATTTAAGTGTTCGTCTTACGTTTACTTCTACATCAAACCATATTATTTTGACATATACATCACATTGGTATTCAAGTTTTTATTCCCATATTTCAACAGTTCGTTTGAATAATGTTTTTTCGTAAAATGAAAATGAAAGTTTAATAAATAACTTCGGAATAGATTCAATTGAATTTTCAAATCGATTTTATTTTCATTCATTTAACAAGGACTTTCTTTTCTACAAAATACATATATATAGCAAAACAAAACAATCTCAGCGCAAAAGAATATTTCGACCATGGATAAAAAAAAAGATATCATCGGATCTTTAATATCTAAGATGAAAAAGTTGTGCATTTAGATCAACAATCAGAATTCTTTTACAAGCTAAAAATGAACAATTGTGTAAGTGATACTGAACGCTATTAGCAGTTCCGAATAACTTTTTCTTTTCTAAATTAGATCTTAAACTTGTGTAGCTTTTGAAGAACTCGAAATCGATATTGCTTGGTGTTGTTGATGATGAAAACTGAAATGTGTTGTTAATGATGATGATGTTCTAGTACCATGCGATGAATCAGTTGTCTGTGTTAAACCAAGACGTTCAAGTAAATGCAAAGTTTTTTCTGGTTTTTTCATAATCGGTGGTGGAACTTTATTTGATCGAGCTAATTCGGGTGACGAAGAATTTGATCGTGATGAATGTGCTAGATCAATAATTATTGTTGAATGAGATATTGGTAATGAAGGTTTTAATAATGAATGTTCATCAAATGATTTCGATGGTTGTGCTGTTAGAATACCATTTGATTTTGGTAAATTAATCACAAGATCAGGTGCATCGATTTCTGGTTGGACATTGGACGATGGTATGGAACGAAAGCACTGTGCATGACATTCTTCAACAGTTTGAATACCTGATAAAATTTCACGTAACGCTGTATCAATATCAATTATTTGTTGATCATTGACGGATGTCGAGGGAGATGATGATATTGGTATCGATGGTTTTGGTAGATTATTAGGTGATAAAACATCATAGATTGTGCGAGAAGCGGGTACAGGAGGGTTAGAATGACTTTCAATTATTAAACTACTCTCTTCTTCTTCTTCTTCATTATTGTTGATGTCTAATTCAACGTCAAGAATGTCAGTTTCTTTAGCTGATCTAAGATGATGTTCATCAACAAGTGAAAAATCAGACGATTGACGATGTACAATATGAGATGTTGAAGTGGTTGAAATAGAGGCATTCGATCGATCACTTGATAATGTTGGAAATGCTATAGACAATGATGGATTAGGCACTATACTAAGTTGAGGACGATGTTGAACAGGAGCTGAATCTCGGCGTCTAGAATTGAACATAAATAAAAATAATATTAAATAAATTCTAACCATTCATTTCTTTCGTCAGATAGGAATCGTGTCTCCGCTAAGTAGTACATCTTCGATAATACAAGACAAATAAGTTCCATGGAACTTATATAAAATTTCTCTTATCCGCAAAAACGTTTTTTCATGTAGCTCTTATTTAGGTCCCAAGATCGAAACCGACAATGTACAGTCATAAATCTACTCAGTATAGTAATTAGATAGAACATACCACTAAATACTTTTTTCTAAGAAAGTTTTACGTTTACAAACCTGGATTTAAGCTTGATGTAACCATCAGGAATAAATCCTGACTGACTTCCACCAGCTATATGTCCTAGCCACCATTCATGATTCATTTTTTTGTAAATAAAAATACTTTGGCCTTTTTTAAATGATAATTCTTTATTAGTTCTACCATAATAATCAAACGATGCCACTGCCTCTGTCATCTCCATTTCTAAAAAACAACAGAAATTTCTTTTATTTTTCTTTAATTTATCTTCAAATAAAAATTTAAAACAAAATCGATTCGGACACATAAACAAATAGTTGAATGGGAATGGGAAAGCCATGCTCAACATGCTCGCTCAATGGAAGGATTTTCCTTTTCTTTTGAATGCCTGATTCTTTACCAAACATCAGTCTCATTTAATAAATTAAAATCTTCGGTGCAATAATCAGAATCTTGTGAAGCTAGAAACATTTCCAAAAAAAATTAATTTCTTTCTTTCATCTCCTAAAATCTTATTTACCATCGTCACTTGGCGATCTTCTTAATGATCGTTCACTAATACCCTCAACTTCATCATCTTCATCTTCTTCACCATCACTAAAATAAAGTATTTATGTAGAATAAAATAGTAAAACGACGTTTTCTTTTTTTCATCTTACATTGGAATTGTAATAGCAAATTTTTCATAGACTGGATCTTCATCATTGACGGGAAATACTTCTTCATGATGATTTATCATGGTTCGAATCAGTTCAATAGTATGTGTTAAATATTGTACTTGATCTTTATCTTCAGGTATTGGCATAAGTGTTGGCGCTAAACAACTAGCTAAATTTGATGCATCCATCATATTTTCATCCGAATATTCTGCGAGACTAGAATATCAGATAAACAAAAACAGCACTTTATAATCAATAAAAACATTTGAAAAAACAATCATACTGATTAAGAAATGCAAAAAAATAACGCATGACAATAAATATTGGACGAGGAAGAAGTTTTACAACTTGACAAAGATTTTCCACACATTTATTTTCGGATTCAACATCGGCTATAAAAAAAAACAAATTTGGAAAAATCTTTTATTTAATATAGTAATGAGTAAAATCATACGGACAACGTTTTCTCTTTCTACATTTCTCACCTAAATATTACAACTTACGTTAGTATTTGAGAGTTTTAATTAGGTACAAAAAACGGGGAGAGCAACAATTAGTCGAACGACAATTGGGCGACGTCAATTGGTCACACCAACAATTGCGCGCTACGACAACTAGTCGCAGTGTAGATTTGATCGCATGCTCGACAGACGCATGGTTCTTTTCTACTTTCCAAAAACTTCAATTTACACACGAGTGACTCAATCACGCATAGCACAGCTTGCGACTGAGAGGATAGGTGTAAAAAGTGAATATTTACTTCATGAAATAGATAAGTAGTTGGCCTCGCTGATAAACGCTAACTGAATGGTGACATTCGCTTTTTAGTTTCATCGAAATATTACGAAAATATGAAAACTATATTCATTGAGAAAAGCGTAGCCGACAGAGGTCTCAGAATAAGAAAAAAAATCATTTGCATCAAGCAAAGTTTTAAAGCAACTATACTACTGGCTCTCGTGTAATGCTTTATACGTAATTAGAAGAGTTTACTAAACATTGGCACTTATACTCATATGTTAATGCTCCTGGCTTTTGAACAGATCGTTAACTATTTTCTAGATCTCCGAGTTATTTTTCTGTAATGCTAATAAAAAATTTTCTGGAATCTTATTTTCGAGACTTTCGGTCAATTCTATAATACGACTAATTGTCGTAGACCCCGCAAAACGTTGTCTTCATAATTTTACTCGCACTAGTTATATTTGATTATAGAAATCAACTTACTGATACATGAAATAAATGCATCGAACATATCTCGAGAAAACAATGGTTCTTTCAATTCACGGAAATATAATTTTAATACACCAGCAACTGAATTCATATCTCGACCTGTTATATTAACTAATGGATCTTCTCCTTTTTCAAAAGCTTCTTTAAATTGATTGATATCAACTTGTGCACCAGGCACACGAAAAATACCCTGAATACAAAATTAGAAAATAAAGCTGATTTAAATTTCACGGAAATAATTACTTGATTATGTAAACCAAGTCGATTAATAGCACTAACACACGAAGAAATAATCAAAGGAATTGATTGTTGGGTTACTTGAATGTAGTCTAATAGTTTTCCGCCAAATAAACGTGGACGACCAAGAATAGGAGCACGACCGATTTGTTTTGGTTTGATTGGACGACGTATAAGACTAAATACGATTTTAAAATTATTCAAAGTATAGAAAAAAAAATGTTTTTCTTAAACTATTTAACAAAAGAAAAGCGTAATTCTAAGCGACTTCGTATATCTATTTTTTTTGGAAAAATTCTGTACTCCTTCAATAACGAGTGCAGCTTTTGTACGATATTCATTAACATGGAACGCTAATTAGGTCGTCTAATATGAAAATTGTTGTGTTCAAAAATTTTTGATCAAGAGCTGACTCAATAAACTTTGTATGCTTCCAATAGAAATTTCCTAGATTTCTTATCAGTCAACTTAACTAAATTACTGCGAATCAAAGTAACATAAAAGTTAATGTTCTGCGCGAGGGTTTTTCAGTTCGCAAGAATATTACTTGGGTGCCGACATACAAACATCAAAGCTAAACAAAATACGAGAAACTTGGAACCGGAACTGCTGCGACCGACTTTACTCGGCTACGTTTAGCTTGAACCCGAACTAGTAGAATTCAGTTACCGGATATAATTACCAGATTTCCGCTGATTACTTTCTACTAATATTCTGAATTTTCCGGCGAGTTTCCGCCGGATATCGACAGTTCCGGGCGTCGGATTCGTTGGCATTGATTTAGAATATCAGATGTATTCTTAATAGGCGCTAGTGTATCGAATGAAAAACGAAATATATTGTTGGCTATAGAGTTTCATTCTTTTCCCGACGATACGGAAGCTCATGAAGACAAAATACAGATGATTGGTAGGCACAACTAACATTTACATAACAGGCGTAGGCTAAAAATTAACGCAATTGACATTTTATCGACGAAATCTTGGTTATTACATTAACTTTTACACATATTTTCAAGGTCATCATTCTAAAAACGACTCCACACGTGTGTGAAAGAAACGTTTCCATTTCATCTATTTTTAATGAGCCTCTTTACCATAGTACTGTGGATTCTAGATCTAGTACGTTCATAAAAACTATCCTCGATGAATTACACTGGAATCAAGTTTTGAAAGAAATTTCATACTTTTTATCTTCAGCACTACAAGCAGGTGGTATAGCACCTAGCGCTTTTTGCATAATATCATGACGCGCTTGTAACCGTGAAATTAAATTACTACTTAATGTATATTGTTTAAATTTCTATAGAATAAAGAGAAAATGATCTTTATTTATGAAATAGATATATATTTTTATACTATACCTCAACATAGTAGTCTTCGATTTCTTTTCGTGTACCTTTTGAAGTATTTTGTGGTAAATTGAGATCTTTGAAAAGATCCGAAACATCCGAATTTTTCGTATTAATAAATTCCATAAGTGATTTTTCAGTGGCTTCAATGGTTTTATAAATCTATGAAATAAATAAATACATTGATCATAATTGACAAAACATTTTAATGGATACTAATTAAAAATTGGCGAATCCAATAGGACATTTTCTTTTACATAGATAGATTAATTTATTCAACATACGTGACTGTAGAAAAACTACACGAGTCAGTAAGTAAGATTATTTCAAGCGAAAAAAATATCTATTAACATGTATTTACGAATAAAATTGATTAGATCTTGCATACTGTTGTTATCTTAGTCAAAATCATTTCAAATACCATTAGTAAAACAAATGCGACAAGACTGGAGCAATTAGGATTTTTTTTTCGACTGGAGTAGTTCATAGAAAGTTTATCTGTGTAAAATATCAATACAGAAACTAGACTTGCCCTGACAAAATCGATTAGTGAATTTCTATGAAAACAATGCAATTGGAAGTTTTTTGTCTTTTTAGTCTATCAAAGTTTGTGTTCGCTAACATTTAAAAAGCTGGTTTTGAAATCTATTTATGGATAAAATATAAGTTTTCAGCAGAATTCGACTCCAGATGGTTCATTCATTTTTCTCAGCCATAAGAAATTATTCATATTTTTGACATAACTATTTCGTAGACTATTTTTCTACCAACGTCTGTATAGTTTTTTTTCCGTACATATTGCCATTTAGTCTAATGAGATCGGCATGAGCATAACTATGTATAACGATTATTTATCAATGTTCGTCCTTGCCTAGGGCACGATATATTCAGAAGTATGTGTTTATATAGTGACATCAATCTTTCGTCTATTTGTTATTTAAAGAGAAACCTCAAAACAATTGTTCAAGTATAAATATACAAAACAAACCTCGTCATTCTCTGTTTTCAATCCAGCAAGTCGATTTTGCATTTGTATGAAACGTGATTGCATTTCATCACGTATTAATACTTGAGCATTAACAGTTGATACTTCATCGCCTTTGTGCGGTTCAAATTTTATCTTTTTCGGTATTGTAAATGTTGTTTCAAAGTATTCTAAATATTTTTGTTTGTCGACCACTGTATCTAAATCAGCAATTGCTCGATTTAATGTTTCAATTGTTCTTAAAGTAAAATTTCAAAAATATTTAAAAAGAAAAATGTACGATAAGTAAACTAACATTTGTCGACCACGTCTTATATTGTCTTGTGCTGACAAAAACATTTGAATACATTTTGAAATTGATGTATGAAAACCAAAGTTCATACAATCAATTAGATCAGGTACATCATCCGAACAATATTTTTGTAGTGCAGCATTGACGGATTCAATAGTCATTAAATAGTCATTACGTGCCTTGAATGCCTTGACTTTTGTTTCCGTATATTTTCTTTGTCTCTAAAAGAGATTAAGACATCGTTTGTTTTGTTGGAGAAATTTTCGAATTACAATGTAGTCGAGTCAGTCACAAATCACCTTTTGCAGACTGAATCTCTCACTACGAGAATGATTGACTTTTACAAAACGTTTTATCTGCATCTTATCTACGTATTACGAAAGTAGAAATACTTCACTTCATAGTGAAAATTAAAAAGAAACAAGACTTAAATAGAAGACTACTTTTTAGGTCCTTTCATTTAACATGTACTAAAACGCATCATATCATCATCTTCAAGGAATTCATCTATAATTGATTAAGGTCCATATAAAACAAATCAAGTATCGTTCATTAATCATTTTCTAGAAACCATATGCTTATATTCTCTCAGATGTGTACTTACATAACCATGATTGGTTTGATAAATGTCTCCCTATCATAACTGAACTATTCTTCATCGAAAAGATTGATTTCTCTCAAATTTGAAACGCGTCTCTTATGGTAGTATATGATAGTAGAAGTTTGATTTTTAAAAGTTCATAATTAAGACTAGCGATCTCTCTATGGACAATATTTATTTAGCTTAATGTGTATGTCTCAAGAGGAGCAAAAGAGCCAAACAAACTTTTTTCAATGAAGTTGTATGATTGCTATTCTAGATGTAATAGACATCGATAATAAGTGTTATAACACTATTTTAATTGCTATCGATTCCACTAATTTGTTTTTACCAACTAGAGCTAAATTCGAAGTGTCAGGTTCTACGAAAAGATTCAATATCCAGACAAGGCTAAATCAGTATTCGCATAACTTTCATCTCGCAATTTTTCTACTTACTTTTTCAACACGTTTAGCCATAGCTTTTTGTTTTTTTACACTTTTGATTTTAGCCACTTGTTGTAGAATAAAGCTTAATTTTTGTTCGGCTTGTTTACTTTCACTTTGATACTGATGATAAGTTTTCATTGTCTAAATAAACACTCATAGACAAGATAATCAAAACAATATTACTTACACTCTGTAATTCATTAAGAACCTTCTCAATATCTTCATGACTGGCTAAACCAACTGATTTACACTACAGAGGATAGCAAAACAATTTTCTTATTTTTTTTTTCTTATTTCGTGAGGAATATTCTATTACTTTCATAAACATGCGCCGCGTGTCTTCAGCTATTTCATTAAATTTATCATACATATATTTTCCACAAACATCAGACATGATTGTATGATATTTAACATGATGACGCGTATCGTGTACAATCATATCCCAAAGTTTGTATATCGAATGAAAGACCCAAGTTTCTCGACTATTGTAAAAATGAAAAAAATTTATTTATTTTCATTTCTTGAAAAGAAAAAATATTTTACCGGGCTTTTTGTGCTCGATGTTTCTGACCGATTTGCTTGTGTAAATTATCTAAATTTTTTGCATACTCAAGTTCAACATCAGCCCGACGACGAAAATATTCTTGAATTTCCGCAAGAATCGATAATTGAGTTTCAATACGTTGTTCCAAACATTTTAATTGCTCACTTAGTTGAAATCGAATGTCTAACAAAAAGAAAAAAGAAAGTTTATTTAAATTTTTCTATTTGGCTTTCCTTAAAAAAATTTCCTACAAAATCTATATCGATCATAATTTTTTCTTAATAGACTTAATTGTGAACTTGTTGAACGATTAAAATTAGACTTGATAGATGTTACACCACATGTATACCTGACCATTGTGTTTAAGAGAACAATATCGATCTTAATATATCACTCACTGAATGTGCCGACTATCGTCTATTAGAATGATTGCAAATATATATATATATATATATATATTCGTTGCTTCCTTCGTTCATATAAATATGTATATGAAAGAAGAATAATGTTTTGTCAAACAAGCAAGTTCAACATCATTGGACGGTCAACTCCCGTTCGCATTTATTTTTTCTTTTCTATTTCGGATTGTTTGTGAAATATATAGTTCTACGCCTTTTTTTGCTCAGTCAAAAGAAAACACATATGATCATGTGTGATTTATATTTGTACATCTGATCTAATGGGAGCAAAGGAAGTGAGTATAGATTCTCATCATGTAGAAAGATGTACTAGAACTCGTCAATGATGACATCCGTTATAGTATTAACGCGTGAATAGACACGTTCTTAATAAGATCTTTCGATTAATGGCTTCGGGGCTGTCATGTCATTAACTACTTTCATATTTATTATTTTTCTCCTTTGTTATTTTCTATACACAAACCAATCTCATATTTTTTTTGCTCTTGACTTGTTAACTTCAATGCATCATCATTAATATCATCTATTCATTGCAATAGACGACCCTAATCAAAATTTAATGCATATCGCACGTACACTTTTGTTGATATAAAATGTTCTATGCAAACGGAGATATTTAATGAAAGAATGAAAAGTTTACATATCTATGTATGCATACGTCGTCTTTTCGAACTTGATATCCTGTCCGTTTCTCACACGTCTATTTCAAGTACTAGTGATATGTCAATTAAAGAGGAAAAGAAAATACTTTATAACTGATTGGATTAGCTGTATGCCGCAAAGAAAAGCAAAACAAAAATAAATTTCTTGATAAATACCTTTAACAATTTGTTCGAATTCAAATAGAATTTGCTTTTCTTTTTTATATAATTTTTCAATGGGTTTATCATCATGAAATAATGCCGGTGATGATGGTAATGATGTTGTGGGAGTTATTGCGGATGCATTTGGTATTATCAATGGCGGCGGAGGTGTTGGTGATGGTGTTACAGGTTGTAATGAAGCCGAAATCGAAAGGATTGGATGATTTTTCGGATTTGATTCAATCGTCGACATCACATCTAGAAGAGAACAACCCGAATCGAACAACTAATAATAGTCATCATGTCGCTCAATCTTCTTCGTTTTTTTCCCATTATGTCATTTGATGATCAAGGCAAAGAAAATAGACACGATAGTACTGCCAGATGAATACGAACAGGCAAGAATAGAAGATGATACCCTACGGAGATCTATAGAAAGAAGAAAAGGTGGTAATGAGTTCTCTTTCCTTGTTTTCTGAATCGACTAATAAATAATACCGAAGAATAAGCAGAGAAAAAAAATCTCGATACAAGACAACAAGAAAAGATATTTGCTCTGATATCTTCATTATGCAAAGTATTGCTTCGATGACATTCCCGATAAGCAACCGAGGGAAATCGAATAAACAACAACAAATAACTCAGTCGAAACAACAGAATCAATAATAGCGCGCATCTTTTTCTTTGCCGATGCCGCCGTTCTAATCTTTAATGTAACTGGTATACGTCATTGGACCGTGCCTTGTCTATTCTGCACCTACGTATATCCCAATGACAAAGACTAACATCAAGGACGCATAGTTGTCGCGATGATGTCAATAGCTAACATGCATAAAAGACATTCTTAGTCTTGCCTATCATTATTCAATAAAGAGTCAATGATGTTAATCAAATATTATTAAGAACGATATATCATCGTAGACGAAAACGAAAAACAAGCAGACAGGAAAGAAAAAGTTTTCTTTCTCTTTTTCTCCAAATGAACAATGCGCACACAGACAGATAAATACTCAATTAAAGAAAATATCAATGAGATTTTTCGATTAATCTCGCTCTTCTTTTTATTCATTAAAATTTTAGACAATGATTCAATATTGATTCGTTAAAATGATAACCATCATAATTTCATACTGTTTCCGAAACTATGTTATAAGGTTGTACTACTGACATCTATCGACTATTGGAAAAGCCTTATATGCATTTAGGTAGATAATCTAATATCAATAATTTTATTAGGGAAAGAATGTTATGCTGACATCTCTTCACTCACGAGGAAAATTTATTACGTTTTGCTTTATGGATGCTCTTGAGATAAGCACTGTTTAATATATAACAGATTTTTCATGTCCAATGATCTGCAGTTTTTGAATCAGTTATTTAGATTATTATAGACAAATGATATAATTTTTTTCTAATAGATTTACTCATCGAAGAGATATGACATTCTAACATAATGATTTCAAAGCACTCGCACAAATACTTATATTTTTTTGCTTCTTGTATTGATATATTCACAGGCAAAGATAAGAAATTCATTCTGTTACTCGTGCTGACAATATCTGTTTGCAGTTAATTAGCAAAATATGTGTAAAAAAGCCGAAGGTTAACTGATGTAGGAAACAATATGAACTTATAAAGTGAAATCTGCAATTCATTGAAAACAAACCTTTGAAGTGTTACTATTTACATGTGTAAAAATTTTCTTAGTGATTATTTACGAAGAAGAAACCATTGCTAGATAATGTTAAAGAAAACCTAATATCGATATCTTATCAAACAAAATTTACGAGCTGGTTAGTTTAAAATTTTAATTTTAGACACAAGTTTCAATCTTTAGAGAAAAACGTAGTTCAGCTGACTCATTTTATGTGATGGTATGCATAAAACAATTTATTTATTTTGCACTCATAATCGTCTTAGATGAAAACTGAAAATTACCTAGTATCGATCATTTCATATGTATCTTATTAATTGATGGGGTTCTGTAATTCATATTCTCTCACTAATTTAGTGCAAGATGCCTCTCAAAGGATGACAAATAGCGATTTTTCATTGTTAGCTTCTTAATTTATATAAAACATTTGTTTATAACCATAGGAATAAGAAATCGATCAATTTTATTTTCTAAATTTATTCATATACTGCAGGTCAATTTTTTAAAGTCACATTAATACAAAACCATACTGAATATTATCTTACTAGTCAATAGGAAAGATCGTTTGACTGTTTTGAAGAAGTATTATACGTCAGTGTAATATTACTGATGCCTGAATCTGTCAGTATTAAAAAGAAAGCGAAATTCAAGATAATGTGAAGAACGCGGCAGGAGAAATTTACTAGTCAAAATTTGCTTGCTTCGATCGTAGCGAGTCAATATTTGTTTTTTCATTTGAGCACATTTGATTCATGATCGTACAGTAAGTACAATTTGCCATGCCTAATTTATGAAATAAAGACATTTTGTATGACTTACTTCTTTTTAACAGTGGAAATATCGTCGTATTGACGTTAACAATTATGAAGATAAATTACTCCTTGTTGTTCTCATACGAGCAATTTTGCTTCAATTTTGATATTGTAGGAGAGTATTTTCATGTTAATAATTTAATATTTAATTTCTACAATACTAACTATATTATACGTGTCAAAGAAAGTTAGCGTCAAATATTAGAGCACATGAAACCTATTGAGAAATACTCATGAACTGTAGAATTGACCTACTCATCTTCTAAGAAGAGTACTACTAGTAAATACTAGACAATTAATTATAAGTAGTCATGACATTTCATAGAATAAATAATTGCCTGTGAGTACACCAGTCACAGTTGTGTTGCTTCTCGATTATATAACATTTTTTTCAATTGGATCAGTATGATTTTAAATAAATTATTTGAAACATTCATCTAATCTTTTTGTTATAAGAAATGTAAACGATACCGGACTAGAAGTAAATATGTGTAGATAGAGAAGTTTACTTATAATTTCGATTATTGTATTGTTAATGTGAAGGTTATAGAAAGTAACCAGTCAAAGGTTGAATCGGTTCTGTTGTTGGAGGTAGTCTGACTATAAATTATATTCATAAATGATCCAACGTATTGATTATTTAAGATTTATTCATTATTAAGATTTGATAAAAGAATAAACTTGTATACTGACTAGCGGTTTTAAATAATTAAAAAAAAACAAACATGTTCGTATTATTACTCATACCGGATGTTCCAAAAGTTCCTTTAAATTAAAAAAATTAATATCTCCACCGCTCTTTCATCAAATGAACTCATTTTTTTCCTGGCAGTGGAGGAAACTTTGAAAGTTTTTTTTTCATTGGAAAACTATGAATAGATACTGCTTTGAACTATCGCTTTTAACTTGAATATCGAAATGTACCGATTTTCGATTTTCCAAAAAGAACATTTAAAGGAAATTTCCCGAGATTATTAATTTTGGCCTGAAACTTTGACCAAAGCGAGATCTCACTCAGACTAGCTTCTGTACAAAATTTCAGAATTTTTGGATATAACCTTTCCGAGATATGAATTTTTCAAAATTTAGGCGCTGTTCTGTCGATATTGTGCAAAATTTGAAAAATTCATATCTCGGAACGACTATATCCAAAAATTCAGAAATTTTGTACAGAAGCTACTCTAAGTGAAACCTCATTTTGGCCAAAGTTTCAGGTCAAAATTCTAAACTATAATTTTCTTCGAAAAATTGAGATCATCGAAGAGACAAGTCACTAAAAATTCCATATCTCAGTCGAAACTGCACAAGAGCATGAACCTTTTTGAAGTCATTATTGTCCAGTGATTCTCTAGCAATGGGAGAAATATGGTCGCAAAAGCTTCTAATCACTCAAAAGCTTTTAATGACCTCTGGGATTCTCCCTCGAAGGCATTCTTTTAGAAATTGAAAATGGATACATTTCGATATTCAAGTTAAAAGTGACAGTTCAAAGCAGTATCTATTCATAGTTTTCCAATGAAAAAAAAAACTTTCAAAGTTTCCTCCACCGCCAGGAAAAAAATGAGCTCATTTGATGAAAGAGCGGTGGAGATATTAATTTTTTTAATTTAAAGGAACTTTTGGAACACCCGGTATAATAAATAATTCATAATGCAGCTATTAAATATAATATCGTAGTTTGCAGTATTAGTGCTTTCGTCAAATTTTACTTTGTTAATTGAAATCGATTTCTTCAGATGTAACGAAACGAATATTATAACAGGTTAGAAATTTGTTTACTAAACATAGCATTTGATTTAACATGCGTCTTTCCACAATTTGAAATGCAAGAATCAAAAGTAAAATTGTCTCAAAGCTAACATTTATATAGCGTAATGTTTTTTATTTGAAAGATAGCGTAAGTCTGTTGGGAGAATGCTATTTTTAGCTCTTCATTTTAATAGCGAAGAACTGAATGACAAGTTCAATACTTAAAACAAGAGCTTTCAAAACAATTGATCAGCTATTTATAGAAGTGTTTTTTATATAATGATTAAAAAAATGGGCTAAGTCAAGCACTGATGCTTCGCATACTCTTTGATATGAAGGAAAAGGAAATCAGCATAAATGAAACTACTTCGAAGATTCTACGTAGGATACATGGAGAGTAGAGAGCGTTAGAAAAAAATGTTGATTTTTCAGAAGAAAATTGTGTTTTTTTAAAGGTAGACCGGAACTGATCAGGAGAATGAGATGTGCTAGGCTTATTTCGCTAGATAAAAGAAAAAAAATAAGAAGTTAGATTTGAGAAAAACAAGTGTGACCATTTCTTTTTAGCATATTTTTTAAGTTGATATGAAAATCAGTTTGAATCCTGAACATAGTGAAACTTTTGTATTACTTCATATATTACTAAATAACACATATGATATCGGAATGGTGAAATCGTTTCAACAAACATAAAGTTGTCAATAGACTACCTATTAATAGACCTAAATAATTCTTCATAGAGGTCAGCGTGGCTTAACTGATAGCAATTTTAAAAATTCCATGTTGCACACTTTTTTCTCAAATTCACCGAATTTCATCAACAGCTCACAAAAGTCTTCAAGTGATGCTGTTGTTTCTTTCATAAAATAGCGTTCCAGTCATTTTTTCAATAACGAAATAAGATATCAGGATTCTATTGGAGTTTGAATTCGACATCAAGAACTCACGCTGAATCTACCCAATGAACTAAAAATCTGTTTTCAACTTCCGTTCATGAACTCGTGCTATACACCGAATTAATATAAAAAGTTATTTTTCTGTTTCTGACGCTTTGATTTTCAATTCAAAGTTAAACAAAATATCTTTATTCTCTCTCTCGAATACCATATACATACATAAGAGTATGATAGAGATATTGATATTTCTGTTATTTATTGCCTTCTAGATCGTATTATTCTCTTACGCATACAATAAAATGATACTCATGAAAAAAAATGTTCTTTAATGTTCGTCGACAGCTGTTACTCATTTTGAATAATAATTCGTTGTCTAGCATTTACAAATTGCTGTTGTTGTCATGACCTTATTTATAGGGAACAAACTGCATTGCAATTGTCGATTTATGATCTATTGACAAAAGCCGAATTAAATATCTTTCAAGACTTCTTACATGAATGGACAGATACCCCCACGCTTGATCTTCTACTTGAAAACTGGTCAAATTATCGTGATAAAACTGATTCTATGATGAGTATAAAACAAAACATTTCTCTTCTTCTTCTTAATGTTTCTAGTTTGAACCGGTATCTTATCGATGTGATTCATTTAATCGACTCTATGCAACCACCAATTGTAGTATTAAATGGTACACATCATGATGAAAACACCATTAAACAATTTATTTCTCATTTCTTCAATTTCCATGTTTTGTCAATGATAGGATTGAATGTATTTGGTGGAGTTTTGATAGCAGTACACAAATCAATTCGTTCTCAACGCGTAGCTAAATTCAATAACTTACCTAATATAATCGTACTCGAAATCGGATCGGATTCCGACATGTTTCAATCAGTTACATGTTATTCTCCACCTGCCGAGTCAATTCCTCTCGATTTATTCGATCGTTTACTTCAACATAATCCAAATTCTATATTCACCGGTGATTTGAATGCTAAACATAGTTCTTGGTCTAAATCAATCGAAAATCAAAAAGGACGAGCATTATTCAATTGGTTATCGTCATCGCAAACACATACTTCTCTCAAAATCATCAACAACGTCGAAATCAACCTTAAGCAGGTGTAATTGCTAAACGAACAAAGTCGGTTAAATAAAAAAAAAAAGAATTCTTTGGGTACTACTCGAGTATCAACAAACAATACAACATCTTCAACACCACAAATTACTTTAAATACATCTCAACTATCGTCAAGTGAAGATAAGCAGTTGAATGAAAGTTCTGAAACTGATGAAATGAAATGCTCGGATAACGAACAAACTCCAAGAACAGTACAAAATATTGAAGAAGTGAAGAACAACAAAGCTTCCGTGTGGAAACATTTCGATCAATTAGATGAAAATGTTTACATGTGTCAACTCTGTTATAAAGTAAGTAAATATAAATAATAAACACAAATAAATTAAGCATGATTTTGTATTCTTTAATTATCGAAATGTCTTCTAAATGATTTAAAAGAAATTGTGTGACACAATGTACTACTAATGAAAAGAAATTTTTATGGCATGTTTTTTATGAAATAATAATCCACATATTTGTTGTTGTTTATGACTCTAATGATCAAATAGATCAATTATCAACTTTGTGTTTTATGACATTGCAAAATGTTACAGATTATTTGATTTGTAGTAATCATTATTGTATACAATTACGTATAAATACTTTGCTATAAGCCTTGACGCAATCGTCAACGCATATAAGATACGTGCAAAAATTTCTTAGTTACTTTGATTAAGAAAAAAAGATTGATGCTTATCTTTGTTTTGATGACATGCATATGCTAATAGGGAACCATTATATATGGACTTGACAATGATAGTGATTTAACACGTTGTCACTAATCAAACGTATTAGCGCGAGATATATGTAATAAATGAATTCAGAATATGCTTTACGTGAAAAAGCAAAAGATAAATTGTCTAGTGTTACAGCTTGAAATGTTTTCATATAGAATTAAAACAATACTGTTGTGTGATATATTATAACGTAAGTAAAATACATAGCTGTGTTAATATCTTGCCTAAGACTAACAGTAAAATAAAGACATAAATATATGAATGTAGTTCAGTTTACTTTACTTTATAAAAAAACAATGCTTTTTCTTAAAATTAAATTAGTTTAATTCACCGAATGGTAGATTAGGTAACAATTTTTACATAGTGACTTTTAATATCTTGTTCATTAATTTGAGTGCAGCTTATCCTATAACTTGATTTCCAATATTGAAAACACTTATTCTATTTATCTTTGACAACAAATTCATCAAAGTAAGGTTTTCTATTTAATTGTATTTAAGATCTGCACCATTATTTAAGTTGTGATCACTGTGAAAGGTTGATAGAAAAATGAACGGAAGAAAAATGACAGCTTTTTAAATTCGTTACTGGTTTGCATACTATTCTTTTCTTTTCTTTTGTACTGAAATTATATTACATCTGAAGTTGTCGATGTTTTGTGATGATTTTATGCATTTCGGGATAGACTTTCTGTACATTATTAAACACTAGAGAAATGGAATCGAATTACACGCTTTATCATAGATTATGTCATTGTTTTAAGTTACAGATAGCAATAATAATAAAATCTACAAATCTTTGGAACAAAACTTGAAATTTCAGGAGAACAAAAATACATCTACGCTACTCTCATTCTAAAGACAAATCATAATAAATCGAGTGCATTTGGAAAATATTATATATGTATATACATATATGTATGTGCAAAAAGAACCAAAAAAATATTTTCGTCTGATTGAAAAAAATTGCATGTTTTTAATGAAAATTTGCAGAAGCATCAAGCATGATATAAATTCTTTAACTTTTGAAATCTTATATTATATATTCAAATGAAATTCATCATAAAATTGCTGTTTTTCATTAAACCATTGGGTTTATGTTAAAGAAGCAAAACAGATATACTGAAATTGAAATGCTCAATATCAATCAATATATATGTGTTCTACGACATGAAAACAGTGTGCTAGTTGATGCGAATGTACAAATAGAGGCTCATTCGGGCATCGCTATTGATGATGATTCTAACATAAAAAGCGCTTTAAATTTTAGAATGAAGCCTAGCTGTTCTGATATGTTTTCTATAAGGGAATGTGATGCATCGGAAAAATGAATATCGACTGAACTGAACTTTGATAGAACAAATTGAAAACTTTGCATGCATTTTTACTAGTTTTTTTTCTCTATCAAACCATTTATCGAATTTCAGTCTATCAAAATTATGAATCACAACGACTGCAACCTTCGTAGCCATCTAGGCCGTCAGCATAGTATGCCTGAATTGATGTATAACTCACAACGTCAGCAACTGATTCCGAAACCTAGTCAAATTAAGCCTGAAAAGA
>OENM01000012.1:0-34763 GCA_900239745.1 Rotaria magnacalcarata
GAAATAGTGAGACTGCCATTTATGCTGACGCACCAGTTATGTTCGATTCATAAGAAAAAAAAATAAAACAAGCCGGTCCGGGTGGACCGAAGAAATACGTGACCCACCCGAACCGGCAGAAAATTTTCACCGGTCCGCCTGGCCCGGTGAATATTTACCAACGGTCCGGGTCGGTCCACCGGGTCGGGGGCCCCGTTGCGACCCTGGTGTATACGTATATTGAAAATGTGATGCCATGATAGAATAGAGTATAACTAGTAAATAAATCATTCGTTAATCGAAATCGATCACTAGCTTTTCTTTGTAAATTTCACATCTACATATTCAACAACTAATGTTTCTCATTTGAACTAAAAATTGAAATTTTTAACATCAATGATCTTGCAATTTCGCTTTGTCGTCTTTCACGTCAGATGCATACATACTTATATATCAACGACTTTAAATAAAATAATGTTATCATATACATTCTCTATTTCATTGAATTCTCCAAAATCTTCTACAAAAAAACACTCGATTAGATTTTCTATGAAAATATATGTGAATCTTTTTTTCCTATCAAATGAACAAGTAAAACAAATGATACAATTTTCAATTCAATTTTGAATCATTTTTTAGAATATGTTTTATACATGTCTGTTGATCTATCATTTATCAAACAGTTTTATGAAACACCAAATAGAATAAAATTAGAAGACAAAAGCAAAGACATAAAACTTCTCTAAACCTGAATTGCTATTGAAAATAAAAACCAATCTTGATTACAATTCAATATTTTTTTCTTTCTTTATACAAATACTGTCAAATATTCGTTTAAATTTCGACTGAGAACATTTCTCGTGTTGAATTGTTGGTGTAGTAATGTTGATGCTGGTGCTCCATTATCGGTAGCAACGCCGCTGATCGATGACTGCAAGCAGAAATATAATCATGTAAATCAAAGGTCATGATTTTTCTATTAGTTACAAGCAAATATTAGAGTTACACAAATAAGTTATGCAAAAAGCAAAAGCATTAGCAACGAGTAGCCCCAATCGGACTGAATCGAGCGTAATTATAACTAGTGTAGCTGTTGGGTCCTACTTCAACTGTTGTTGTTGTAGTTGTTTGTTGTTGACAAGCAGCAACAGTGGTTGTTGAACCTGATGATGAGGAGGAAGAGGCAGATAATAGTAAGTGAATTGATGTGTTGGATAACAATGAACAAGAACAAGAACACACATGATTAATTGAATTAGAATTTAAGCAAGTTAAACAAGCATTAGTATTTTGTCTTAATCTAAAGTCTACCTCATGAGATTCTGATATGATATCCATATTATCTTCAGGCATAATTTGGTGTCTTAAACTATTAAGACGCCTTTGTTGTTGTTGTTGTTGTTGACTACTATTAACCCATTGTAGATCTTCATTAATTGTATCTAATTGTAAATGATCATTGGTTTCACGTATTGTGGTACGAAATGAACCTATATTTGCTGGTGTAATGTGATCACCTATGCCAGATGAACTAGATGAGCTACTTGTGGAACGATTATCATAAGATGATAATAATTCTTCTATAGTTGTATTCACTGGTAAATCACTAACTTTGTAATGTCCAGATAAAAGACGATTGTTTATGGGTGATGATGATGTTTGATCACTGCTACTATTAGATGAATCATCATCGCGTACACCAAGTGTATACGGTGATGAATCACTGAGGGGACTTTTTGATTTAAAAAATGATAAACCTTGAGCAGGAGAATGTTTTCGAATTTTGAAAAATGGTGGAACACGATGTTTCGCACGTTGAATACGATAATAAATAATGACAAATAGAATAGCAATGACTATAAGAATAAATGCACCAACACCTGCAATAATAGCATATATTGTGCTATCATCAATTCGAGATGAACTTGCTGTTGGTAAGGTAGACGAAGGAAAGTTATTAATAGTAATGATAATATCTGCAGATGCATTCATGAATAATGATGAACAATTTTGTTGAACAGTCACTTGAAATCTATATACTGCTTGTCTCGGAGGATTTGATGGATCAGACCATGCTATGATACCTAATTGAGAAATGGTAAAAAAAGTACTAGATTGATCAGCAAGAGCATATTGCACAGAGCAAAGATTATCAAAAGTGACCTAAAATATATTAATGATAGAAGATATTTAATGAATAAATTTTGATACCTGTACACTGCCAATGACAATCGAAGTATTATCAATTGGATAATTTGATGAAAACACGTAAGAATTTGTTGAAAATGAAACTGGATTATATAGACGAACAGTAAGATTTGTTTGACTCGACTAAATATTTTAATTTCAAAAATAGTTAATAAATATTTACTTTCCAATATAAAATAAAACGTATAAGATATTTTTTGATTCAAAATTATATTAGAACAAAATCTGTACCCATTTAGTTCTTTTTTTTTCGGTATAATTAACAGCTCGTACATAACATGTATTCAAATTTTTGAACTCATTAACAATAGATAAATAACTTACATATAATCCATCGGATACATTCAGAGTGCATAAACAAGGACGGCATGTTGGAAGAGTTTGAGAATAAATTGGTTGAATTTGAAAATCACGAATACTATTAAGAAGAATGAATTATTCGATTCTTAAAGATAGATAACAAAAAAGAATGATTAGTTTACCTCGTCTTTTTAATATTTAAACTAAGTGATGGTGTATCACATATAGAACCATAATTTGGTCTTGGCATCTAAATAGGTTTTTTTTAATTAGAGTTTCTAATTTAATCGTTTGCTCACTGTATCATTATCGCTGATGGTGCCATTAAATATTGGTATTTGATCTAGATTATTAGTCTTATAACCAATCATCAAATATGGTAAATTAAGAAAATTTGGTGGATACATATTTAATTCGTATACATTCACATGTAGAACAGCTGTGGCTGATCGATCAGCATTATCAGCTTGTTCAGCCTGATTTAAAAAAAATGATATGTTAGTGAATCATTTTCTAATACTGTTCCTGTTTCAAAAAGAATTACTTGTATTAAAAGATCAAATTGCATTGTTGAATTAAAATCTGATTGAAGCGTCAAAACGCCTGTAAGATTATTAATTGATAAGTAAATATCTAAATAAAATATGAAGAAATCAAGGAGAGAGAAAAAAATTTGATATTCTTTTACGTGATGTTAATATTGAATAAAGTATGGTTGCATTGATACCTGAATCTTGATCATAAGCGAATATTCTACCTTCATTAGGTGTTACTTCACTAGGCTAAATTTAAAATAAATTTATTTGTATTGCAAAGAAAACTATGCTGATAAAATTCAAAATACCGCCGACGCATTTATTGAAATATTAAGATTGTAGGAATTATATCGGAATTTTGGATTTGAATTATCAACATCAATAATATGTATAGAAATAATAGCTTGAGACGAAAGATTTGAATTAAAATTATCCTAAATACAAAGAGTAAATCAACGAAAATAAATCGTTTTTTTTTCTTCTCTTCATATAGAATTGTTTTACTTGTGCAACGATTGTTAAATTGAATTTTGGTGCAATTGAACTATAATCTAATGCTTTCATTAAAACCAAACTTGCATTAGTTGAACTTAATAATTGAAAATAAGACTAGAAGTAAAATTTATTTTATTAATTTATTTTCTATATAATTAACTAACACTATATGGTGATGAATTATTTAATAAATAATATGAAAACATTCCATATATACTAGAATCCAGATCATACGCAGCAATAGATGTTGGTATAATTGTGCCAATGGATGTTGTTTCATTGATCTTTATTTCATAGAAAGATTGATTAAATATTGGTGAATTATCATTAACATCAATAAGATCAAGTTGAAAGTCAATATTAGTTGTTGATCTATTAGCTAGAATTGTACATTCAACAATAAAGCGAAATGGATTCGGACGATTATCTGATGTCCACCATTCATAATCAAGGGCTGAAAATGAATCAATGAGATATTTTTTTTGGTTTTCTGATCAATTGAGTGAAAGCTTACAATAACGTAAATAGAGACTTGTAAAATTTAATGTGAAATAATCAGTTCCATTTGTTTTTACATCAGAACTATTATAAAGAAGTCGAGTAGAGATTTCCGATGGTGAACCAGTGATTTGAAGATCGGTTACACGATCTCCTACTTTCATATTTTCCGACATTGTTATTATTTGCAGTGCAGGTAAAAATTGAAGTGTACATGGTTGACCTAAATTAAAATTTTCAATTACTTTTCTTGTTAATGAAGCTCATTCAAAGATTTTTTTTTTTGCTTTTTAAATAAATCTTTTTTTCTTTTATTGAAACATGTTTATGTACTTAATTAAAGTATTAAGTCACACTTTTGTTTTTTCTACTCCGATTACCATCAATCTTCTGTTTGTTGACATACTTTATCGTTCTTCGTTTTCTTTCATCAGAATAATTAATGAATATTAATTAAGTCAACGTTCACACATATTCGAATGAATGACTATTCATTCGATTTGATTCGATTCTAGTCAATATTAGACTACGTCTAAGTACAAGACTATACCTTGCGTTTGTACCATGACTATGATTAGAAGTAGACGAAGTAGCACGAATATGATTTCGTTCATGATGAGAGTACTCATCGGCCAAGATCTGAATGATCATCAATCACAATACCAGTCAATCTTAAAGAAAAGAAAAAAAAATATTTGAAACGAATCAGCCTTTTGATTTAACTATGTGACGCAAAGAATACGATGGATACGTATATAATCATTTTCTTTTGACTATTTCCACTCACCTCTATTCTATTGTTCAAACTCGTACGTGCTTATAGTTCAGTCTGCCTTTCTTTTGTCTAAATTATGTTCAAGTGATTACGCATATGCAGGATGCGACTCTAGTCGCTCTCATCAACAGCAATAAAAGAAAACCGAAATCATTCATTCTTTTTTTCTTTGCCACTACCTAAAATATACTACATCGTTTTCGAGAATGTTTATATTTCATACACATAGGTGGAGTACGTAATGCACATTTTTCTTTTCGTTTTCGTGTAATATGAATTCTTGATCGGTGATAATTTGTTTAAATACGAGTTAGGTGACAATATTCAAATGATGATTATTGAATGAAGAAAAAAAATAGATCTCATGATTTTGAAAATAAGATTATCTTTTTAGCAATCGCTTAATCAGTTTAGTCAACAAAAAAAACTTACTGTTGCAATGAATAAATTAATTCATTTGTGCTGTGTGTTCGACTATTGTTCAATGTCAAATCTATTTTATTTTGTTAGAAACATATTCAAGCGATATCTACAATTAGTATTAAAAAGAGAAGACGAAAAAATGGAGTTCGAAAACATGCGCGTGTCATTGAAATTTAATGTCTTGAAAGAAAACCGAGCGTGTAAGAAGAAAAAAAGTTGTACAAGAAAGCAAACAAAAAAAAAGAACACCTTTCCTTTCTGGCTCGTAATTTTCATCGGAAAGAAAGAAAGTAGTTACGACGACAAACATATGTATAAGTGCTAGTGCCATCCTCTTCAATTCAAAAATCAACCTTGAAAATCTTTTACTTACTTTAATGTTCGATGAAGGACACTTATTTTAACTGCCTATGCGATTTTTATAGAATTATTCTATTTATGAATCAATTAAAACGTCAAATGTTATTGAAAGAATGAAAATGATTATAGTATTTTGTCACGTATCTATTTTTATGATGTTCAAACTATCGATCTAGCTATCTATTAGAAGAAAGATATAGAGAGCAAAAATAAATGTGTTGAAAGTAGTAAAAGAATGTGCGAAGAAAACTATCGGAAATTCAAGGATTGAACGTGACAATCAATCAATTCGAAAGTGACAACGATCAATGTCACACGTTTAGTTGACTGAAAAATGGCACAAACAATTAATTCCTCTCTACCTTACTTACCTATCACAGGATGTTTGTATATGAAAAACAACCGATGAAAAAGAAACCTCTCAAGTGTTATGCAAATATGCAAACAGTAAAAGTGTCTTGTTTACCGATTAATAAATACGGATGAAAGTGATGATTAACTATATTCATTGAAAAGAATAAAAAAGAATGAAATAAACTATATACAAAGTGAAATTGATATGAACAAAAAAATAACTAGTTGATGTGATAGTTTTCTAGTCTTCACGTTTTATGTGAAACTAAAACATCGTTCAATTGATCTCATATTGGGTCGGTTCTTTTCTTTTCTTTCCTTTCATTATATTTCCATTCTCTACGCTTCATTTAATTTTATTCTTTGTACCTCTTACTCCACGATGATCAAAACTAGATAAAATAAGACAATGATAACTACAACTATTAGAAAAACATAATTGGTTGTATATATATGTTTATAAACTTTCCTATTTCGCTCTCATCATTTATTCAAAGATGCTTACAGTTTATCTCGTTTTTCTGTCTCATTGTCACTATATAGATACATCATTTATAATCAATCTTCAATCGTTCTCTACCTATATCTTACAAATACATCGCTCATCGCTCAATAAATGTGATTCGCTTGAACGATTCTCTCTTTTTTTCAAACGATCGTCTATAAAAGAGTATAATCAAATATGCAATAAATTCAATTTTTTTTTACAAATGATAACTATTTTCAAATTACATCACACTTAGTATTCATACATATAGCTATGTATCAATCTACCTATCTAATGAGCCAATTTGACAACGAAAGTACAAATCGATCGAAAGAAAAAAGCCCATTGCTCAATCAGAGTAATTAGATTGTGCACTTTTTCTTTCACCTCTGTAGGAAAACGAATCAATTTGCAAGTAAGATTAAATCTGTCATGAGGGTGTTATAATTCAATCAGTAGACGCACTATAGTACCATTTATCAAAAGATTCAGACTAAAGTCAATTTAGAAAGAAAAATGATATATAGTTACCTAGAAGTAATCTGCGAGAAAGAAGACAAAATTATATGAGCACAGAAAAAAAGCAATATCTTTTCATTGAAATAAGGGTGAAATTATATTGACCAAATATATTTATGCGTACGTAATAATTACAACTTTTTTTCTCAACCTTATATAAGTATGGGATGTGTATTTTGGTTTGTAGTATAAGTACTATGAATACGCACGCTTTATTTTTGTTTACCATCAATGTTATTGATTATTAAGACGAAGAAGAAAAAATCTGACAGCAATGTTAAACGTAAATACATAAAAGTAGCGGTACTTATTGGTAAAACGAGAGTAGATCGTTAACATCGCCATGGGTGGAACCGTATTTTTCGTGACTGCAAAGTAACTGACTTTTGCTTTTGTTCGTTGATAAAAGAAAAAAAAGAAGGAATGAGAGAAAATTGGTATAATTTGTGTAAATATTGTACACATACGTATGTATACATGCGTAGTAAAACAAGAATCAGTCAGATGATGAAATTTTATATTTCTCTGGTAGTAATGAAGGCAAGGCACACCTCGGTATAGTAAAATTCTCTCTCTGATTTCTTCTCATCATCGAAGTGTCAATTGAGATTTAGTTTAGCGTCATTGCTTTTACTTACTATATGATTGCATCATCATTATATTACAAGCATTAAATATATGCTTTGTCGCCTAAGTCCATTTGAATTAGAAGGAAGTTCAAGGCTCGTTTTTATAAGCTCCGAACCCAATGAAAAATATAGCAACGAAAACGAATGATGAACAGATCATGTGATGTGGCAGTTATATCAAATATCAGTCAACAAGTAAATGATGAGCATATTTGTCAAGCGTATAAACAACAAAAAGATGTATTTCTTTATTGAATCGTTTGATCAATAGTATTCATTTGTTTTCAATTATATATATATATATATATATCCAGAGGACGACAAAAAGATGAACATTACTATATTATATAGAGAACTCATTGACTATTGTAAGATATCATATTCATGCATTTCATTTGTATTATGACATTTAATAGACAAAGAAGAATACATACATATTATGTATAATTGGTCAATATTATCCCAGTTTCTTTTGTTTTTATTTCTTCATCTATGAATTATATTGATATTCGTTTTTGTTTGATATAAAAAAAAAGAACCAGTGGCAGCATAGCAATGTTGCATCATATGTGATTGATTGTTTTCAATCTTTGCAAACTATTAAAGTATCTTATTGTTCTTTATTCATAACTCAGTTACATTATCACCTTTTATTTGATCTTCGACAAAATCAAAGAACGAGAAAAAGTCACAAAAATAACAAGAAACACGTTCCAAATCGTCTCGTAGTACTTCTGCATGTTCTTTATTCAAAATTTGACAGTGAGACAACAAATATGGCTGAAAATGTCCACTAAATTCCTTACTATACTGGAAACATTACCACATGGACTTACGTGTCAATTATGATGCGTAATAAAATCATCAATTCGTATGCTTAAATAATATAAAAAAACGAGAAACTGCTGAAACATTATGTTTGATTGGTTTAAAACTTTGCAAATCTAATTCTAGCAGATGAAAAAATCTGAGTTATGATTAAATAGAACAAGCGTCATATGCAAACACTAAGTAATTAGTAATTTTTATTAATCAAATAAAAATATAGTCTAATGGACGAACTAGCAGTACATTTCATATTTTTATAAATGATTGGCAACCAAAGACTTCACATTTGTTTATATCGACTATACATGTACTTTAATAATACAAACAGATTCTAGGTGCAGATGCAGATCATTCTTTTGGAGATTCAAAGATTTTTTTATCTTAGTTCAACTATACGACTTGATGAATCTGGTTGAGTTAGTTTTTTTTGTAGATAGCAGAAACCATGTACACTATTAAGAAATGATTAATAAAAAATTCTTCTATAGAAACGGCCTTGATGAAATAGATTAACATTTGTAACCGGTTCTCGAAAAGTAATTTGATAAAATGTTCACTGATTTCGTTTTTTAGTCTCTTGAAGAAGCCGGTTGTAATTTGAACGCATCAAGTGAGAATAAAAATGTTGTGTTCTTTCTAAATATGATTTTAAAATTTATCTAAGGCTTCTAGTTAAAGACTTTTTCGAGAGTCATAAATCGAGCTTGAACGAATTTCATTGTAAAAAGATATACGGATGATTAGTTTTTTGACAGGCCATTTGTCAGCAAAATGTCTTTTATTAACTTATCTTGTATCAGTTCAAGTCAAATTGCCCATTTATCGGGACAAGAAACTTTTAAAGTTACTTTGGCTACTCCTGAATGATTGTTGTGTAGCTATTTGATTGCGTATATGAATTTTCAAAGAATAATTTCATCTTTAATTCTATGTAAAATACAAGTATTACAGTCTGACGAAAACATTCTGGGACACTCTAGAATGTTTGCGCAGAATTTTATACTTCGTTCATATTGAACTTTATATAGATGGTAAGTGTAGTTATTGCTCAAGCTTTCATATTATGCCATACAAACGTAAAAGTTCTGGTTTTAACATAAATAAAATAAAAGAACAAAAATTTCCTATGGAGAAAAAGTTCTGGGACAGCTTCGACTTGTTACGAGAAAATCTTATATCATAGAAAATATATGTTTTATACTATTGAGTCAATCACAAAACACACTCCTTAAATATTGCACAATTTGTGATGAATATCCAGTAATATCTAATCTTGATCTTGATAGTATCAAGTCAATCTTTAATGAAAACAATACAATGACGCAAAAACTTCAACGTGAATATCAAAGAGCTCAATGCGTTGCATTGAGTGATGCTGGTTTGTCTTGTCGTGAAGCTAGCAACCCAGGTGAATGAATCCTATGACGGATCCTATCGGATCTGATGGGATCTTATCACCCAACAGAATCCGATGGGATTCCGGGTTACGGATTGACTGTCGGCTCCTACGGAAAAAAACATTTTCTTAATTAGGGGTGAATATGCATATTTTCTCATAAGAACACTAGGGTCATACGCTTATATCAGATTCCGTTAATTTCCAACACTGGATCCTACACCAAGGATCCGACTGTAGGTCCTGATCCCGGAATCCTATAGGATTTCGTTGGCTTTATTGGAATCCATGGATATTTGGTATATTCACGGTCTGACCCTTGTCGGAATCCGATAGGATCCTAGTGTCGGAATGACTCTCCTGGGAAAATTATTGGAATTTCCAAATCATCTGTTCAACATGCTATCAAGCGCTTTGAAGAAACAGGTGCTTTTCATGATCGACGACGTAGTGGTAGACCAAAAAAGCTGAATGATCGAAATGTTTGTATGTTAAAACGTCTAACCGAAAATGATGGTCGTTATTCTTCACGTGAAAGAACTAGTAAATTAAACAATTCATTGAAAAACCAGTGTGTAAAGCAACAGTAATTAATTAACTTCGTAGAAGTGGTTATGAATACAAAACAAAAATTAAAAAGCCATTTGTTACCATAAAACACAAAAAAGAAAGACTTAATTGGTGTTTGGCACATTTCAATTGGACCATTAATGATTGAAAACGTGTTATATTTAGTGATGAAACTACATTTTATGTCATAAAACGTAAAAATAAAGTTAAAATATGGCGTACTAAAGATGAACAATGGAAAGAAGGTTGTATGGAGGTAGCTGCCATTGGTGGTGGTGGTGGTGGTCGTGTTAGTTTTTGAAGTGCAATCGCATCTGAAGGAACCGGCTATTTTCGAATCTATAGAGAAAATACTAATAGTAACGTTTATTGTGACATTTTAGACAGTTATCTACGTAATTCCTACAGTACATTTATACCAAACGGAAAATGATCTTTTTTACCAGCATGACAATGCTAGATATCATGTATCACGGCAAGTTCAAACAAAACTTCATGAATTAGGTGTCAAACTGTTGGAATGGCCAGCTAAAAGTTCAGATTGAAATGTCATCGAACATTTATGGTCTATTATTGATGATAAATTAAAATCGAAATCAATATCTTCTGTAAAAGAATTAACTGAAGCATTATCGACTGAATGGTTATCTATAAAACCAGAATTATGTTATGAACTGGTCTTTTCGATGTCAAAGAAGATTCAAAAATGTATTGCAAATAACGGAAAATATAATGTAGACTGTTAGATTTTATTTTATTT
This sequence comes from Rotaria magnacalcarata, assembly GCA_900239745.1. Lineage (NCBI taxonomy): Eukaryota > Metazoa > Rotifera > Eurotatoria > Philodinida > Philodinidae > Rotaria > Rotaria magnacalcarata. Next base: position 11,118 of record OENM01000012.1, read on the forward strand.
TATTTTTTTATAATGCTATCGATATTTATTTTATATGTCCCAGAAATTTTTGTTCTTTTATTTTATTTATGTTAAAACCAGAACTTTTATGTTTGTATGACATAATATGAAAGCTTGAGCAATAACTAACTACACTTACCATCTATATAAAGTTCAATTTGAACGAAGTATAAAATTCTGCGCAAACATTCTAGAGTGTCCCAGAATGTTTTCGTCAGATTGTAGATATTAATATATATATATATATATATTCTCATAATCTGTAAGCCGTTCTATAGTTCTGTTGAATCAATATTTCGAAAATTGAAAAGAAGTGTTTTTTTTAATTATAATAGCCTCTGCGAAGAGACTGAATCATGAGTACACATATGATGACATGACGTAATAATAAGTCGTAAGATTAGGAAAATAAATTTTGTTGAATGAAAAAATAATTCCAAGTCAATTAAAATAATCATAATCAAAAAGGCTACAATTAATTAAATTGTTTGTTACTTTTAGTGTTATATCCATAATCATATATTATATGTGCATGATGAAACCGACGTAGTTAAATGTGAATAATTGTTGTGTCTTCCTCTGATTTATAAAAAAAATTTCTCTTAGTCGTCCTACATTTTATTAATAAACTGCATATACTCTATTAACATCACATCGTATAAAGAATACTTGATTAAATGTATACTTAGTTAACTTACATTCGCACTGAAAAAATATTCGCGTTGAGAAAGTCTAAATCCACATGGAGAAAGTAAATAAATGAAGGGATCGAATGGTATTGGAAGAGTTTATTTTTTTGGAATTGCATCTACGTCTAATAATTTTTGTAAACGTTCTTCACAGTTATCCAAGCCATAAAGTTTACATTTTTGTAACCAGAGATTACAAATAGCATCATTTGACTTGTCTTTTGATGGATCACCTTGAAGCCCTTGAGGAAAACTAAAATCTGGCACAAAATTTGCTGCCAATGATGGATCATCTTGAGTTCCTTGTGGATTCGAGCCAACAGTACTTGCAAAACGTCTAGATACTACACGAAAAACGGGTCGTAAAAGGATAGACATGATCTGAAACAATAAGCAGTTTATCTGAATCGTTATAATTTCATTCAAAACAAGATTATTAAAAGAAAAATAATCAAATTTTGCTTGGTTGTTCTATTATTATTGGAAGAGAAAATAAGTACACTAATAGAATAAAAATGAATATAAGTTTATTTGAAATTTTTATTATCATTCTTTGGTGTCATTTCATGTTCAATTTTATTTAGCGTGCTTGAGGTTACAGCAGCTAAATCATGCGCTGTACCAGATGTTTGCTCCAAATCACGTGTTACATCTTTAAATTTATTTGTCATCCCACGACGTATATCAGTAAATTCTTTTGTCATTTGTCTATTTGATTCAAGGAGATCACGTAATTTTGTTTGAATATGTGAGTTTTGTGAGTCAATTTTATCCATAGCTTTTTCGATATCGTTTAAGGCTGTTTCCAATTCAAGTAATTCTATTCAAATTTGAAAAAAAAACCACTGAGTATAAATGAAACTATTTTCTTATCCATACCAGAATCTATTTGAGCATCTCTTGAGTTAGAATTATCGGTAGCATTATGAACATTACTGAGATCTTTGTGATGATTCGAATGGCGATGATCGGATGTTGTCATATTTTGTAAACAAAAAGTATTTCCTTTCTGAAAACAATGATAAACAATTAAAAAAAAACATTCTACTTTTTGCCGAGTCATACGACATGACAACTAGTAATCATATCGTGGGATGTCAAGAGACAGTGGTGACGTCTATCAATTCGTCAAAAATAAAGATAAATTGAAAATAATAAATAATAAAAAACATTTTTTATTTTTATATTCAAATTTTTATTTAAATTTTGATAGCTTTTTGGAATTCATTATCGATGTTAGGGTTTATGAGTAATTCATTCGTTCAATTAAAAGATACATAGTATTAAAAACAACAAAGTCGTCCATTATACGTACCATCAGGTCGATTTTATTCTTGTAGAAAAGATTGTTGAAATTATATCGAAACAATAACAAAAGCAAATTCGATTAATTGAGAATTTTTCAAATGATTTTTTTCTACTAGCTGATCTTAGTAGAACATTGAAATTCTTTCATTTGCCAACGACAATCAGATCAGGAATTTCATGTATAATAAGATTGTTTGTCATTTGACGACATGATGAAATTTACGATAAATTAAATATCTTCAACTGAAAAATGTGTACGACCAGAATTAATTGGTAAACATTTCAACTCAACCTTATTAAAGTTGAACGAGGAATCCAATAAGAAAGAATATATCAATAGGTTTAAATATTTGTAATTATATGTTTTTGCATTTTAGATATTGATCTTATTGAAATACTTTTTGATCATTCACAAGCACCATTTGATTTTTGTTCAATTCGAATTCATGTTTCTGCCGATGAGAAAAATAGTGTCACAGCTGAACTTCGTATCGAATAGCTTTTCTATTTATTCAGATATTGTGAACATTTTTGTTAATCATATATTTCATCTTTATTTTTCATAGATATAAATAAGTTCAGTTAGAGTTTTGTTGTACCGCATAGTATTTTGATGCTTAGAACAAGTGCTCGACGATGATAAAATTACCGACAGAATCTTCACTGTTGACAAATCACCAAGTTTTCCCTGAGAGCACTGAATGTTTATTTTATATTTACAAATAAGTTCAGTTAGAGTTTTGTTTTACTGCATAGTATTTTGATGATTAGAACAGGTGCTCGACGATGATAAAATTACCGACAGAATCTTCACTGTTGACAAATCACCAAGTTTTCCCTGAGAGCACTGAATTTATTTGATCATAAATCGAAAATTTCTTTTTTCTTCAGATGCCTTCACATAAGACACTTAAGATTAAAAAAGTACTGGCAAAGAAGCAGAAACAAAATCGACCTGTACCACAATGGGTCAATTGATTACTGATTGTCATTTTCAAAGAATTTTCTTCTGTTTTTATTTTTAGGTTCGAATGCGTACAGGAAATACTATTCGATATAATTCAAAACGCCGACATTTTCGTCGTACAAAACTTAAATTATAAGCAATCATTTATAGCGGCGATAACAATATTAATATTATTCTAGTTTTTATTATTATAATTGTTGTTGTTCGTTTTGCAGTGTTATAGAGAAAAGAAAAAGATAATATTCATTTTGAAGTAAAAAAAAATTACCAGCGAATAAATAAAGATTCCTATTAAAATGAAGAAATCTCATTGATTAAGTCGACCATTGAAAATTCTAGTTTACGGAATACGTCAAAATCATTCATTACTATTTTTTCAGATTATATTTCTGTAATTATTAGAATAAGTTTAACGTGTATATGCGATGACAAATCTGTTTGATGAAAGCGAATTGTTTACTTACAATAAGTTCTCCAAATATAAATATTACTATTGCAGCGTTTCAACTGTTACATATCATAGAGTCAAACTACTGTGCCGATTAATTTCAAGAGATATTCGACATGATAAAAAGGTAAGCAAGAGAAATTAGACTCGACAAATCACGCTTTGAGTAATCTTGAAATATTCAAAAATAGTTTCATTCTACCCAATTTAATACGTTATTCAAGATGTAAGAAGAAAACGAACTTTCTCTATGACAATCAAAATAGATCTTACCTATTTTATGTTATTTCTCATAGTTCATATTTTCAAAACCAAAAATGCAACAGAATTAAGTCTTCTGAAATTTTTGTTTTATACTATAATTATTCATAAATTGAATAAGTATAAAAGCTCTTTTCTATACAAATTAATTAATTTCGAGGCTATTTTTTTAGGTCAATTGTAATTCGTTTTTAGAATATTTTCAATTAATCGAATAGAACGAGAGAAGAAATACTATTCGTTTTATGTCCTTTTATGTTTACCTGTAATGAATCATATGTAATAACATTGTTTTTGTTTTTTCTATAATCAATAAGTCAGAGAGAATGAATAATGTTTTTCGTATGTGTTAAAATATTACCTATTGAGTAAGTCTCAATCATGAAGAAAGCGTTGCTAGAAAGACACGAGCAATCGACATCATTAGTCGAGGCGAAAATATGTGAATTAGGTACTCAATTGGATGAATTTTTAAAAAATTCTAATCAATCATCGGAAATTTTACATGCTCTTTTTGAACAACATTGTTCATCATCATCATCAATACATGAATCAATTATATTTATTTATTGGAATTCATTGAACAAACCGAAAATAAATAGACTGTTAGATAGAACAATTGAATATTTACAATTAAATAAGGAGGAAAATCTTATTAAGAACCCATATTATTTAAAAGAAATAGAATTTAATGAACAAATCAAAAATTCTACTATATTACATGATGCTATTATGAAAAATTATGAGAATATTTTTCTATTATTACTCAAATCAGGTTTTAATCCAAATAATTTATTACCTGATCGGAAAACTCCATTGTCAATGTGTGTCGTAGTGAATAATATTGATCCACGAAAACGTTTAAACTATATTCAATTATAAATTGAACAAGGAGCAAATGCAATTAATTATACGAGATGTCAATAGTGTTTCGCCATTCAAGCGAATATGTGGAATGAGTAGGTTTGTTTTGTCAATGATTGAATACGATCAGATTTATCTAATACTTGAAGTTAAAAAAGTAATTAAAAAAACTTTGTTTTTTCACAATCAAATTCATCATAAGTAATGAGATTATGAATTGAAATTTTCTGCGACGAAATTTCCATCCCGAACACAGCTTATATGTATATAGGTTATTGTAAAACATCTCGTAAGTTTCATTTATAAAAGCGATACAGTAGTCTTACTATTTTCTGAGTTAAAATAAATAAAAATGCGCAGTTTTTATTCGAACATTCTTTTAAAATTTCATTTGATGCAATCTTGCGAACATTTTAGTAAATGGGATGATTATTGTTTTCAACATAGAAATTAACAATCGAATAAAAATAGCTTGTTATTTATGATTTCAAAGCAAAACAAAATGATTGATCAAAATTTTGAATCTCGGTGGAAAAGTTTTACTTATATTTTCTAATTGAACGCCATGTTTTGTTTTTGAGAAAACGTTTTTAAAGGAATATAAATTTCATACAAGAAGTCACAATAGAACTGAGAGAATTTTACATAATACTTAAATCTACTCTAAAAGAGAAAAGTTTGGAACTGTTCCTTGTGAAACACAACTAAACTTTCTTTTTTTCTTAAATCAAATTTCCTACGACGATCGTTTTTAATGAAATTTTAGGAGGCTTCCTTAGTTCATCCGAATAGATAAGTGTGATAGTTAAACTTCTGTTGTTTCATTTATCATAATAATCATGATACGGAGAAAACTTTGCTAATCTAGTAGATCTAGGACTGATTCAATGTTCAGCCAAACTAAATTGAAATCGATTGAACTCCAAAAAATTGATTAGACAATACTATAGCTGTATTCTAGATAGCGCTGAGAATTTCTTCTAAATTCGTTTAGTAATGATTGATTTAAAACAATAAATTAATTTCTGAGCTGAATCAAGCACCTTATGAATAGTTTTTAATTCAACTGTTACCAACATTAGAATCTATTCTTTGAAAATTGAAATAATTTTATCTTTCAGAATCGAACTATCCCATTGTCTACAATTTCTTTCGTGATTATTTACTTTCGGTTTATCCTGATGAAATTGAATCTGAATTTAATGGTGGTCTTGAAACGGCTCTTTTCAATTGGTGCGTACCTATTGTTACTGATCTTCTTGAGCATGGTGCTACTTTTGATGCATTGAAAAATGTGTATTCATTTGAAAAATTTCTATCAGATCTAGCTTCAATCATGTTTGAAATACGTCGTTCAATATCATACATTGATCCATTTATTTTATGTTTCATACAAATAATTTTACATAATTCACCATGTGAGAATTATTCTATTTGTATTGAAAAATTTATTCAATCAATTTATATATCTGGTGTTTGTTTTGAAGCAAATTCTAATCCATGTGAACATCCATCAATGGCAAATGTCAAAAAGTTTTTATATTTATCAGTTCATTTTTGATATTTATCAAAGACAGTGAGCGATAAAATTCGTAGACAAGATCTTCCAAAAATATTAACAATGCCTGCAGAAAATTTATTGGCATCACAGGCACAAAGGCAAAAATTGTTCGGTACATTAAATCAACATTTTGATGAATTAACAGTAAAATATCATAAAAATCCGGTATCATTAAAACTATTTTCAATTCGAAAAATTCGCCAATCGATGATAAAAGTTAATCAAAAGAACATCGAGCAATTAAATATAAGTCAATATTTTAAAAAGAGGCTGTAATCAGAACAAAAAATTTAGATTTCAATAAATGGACTTAGCGAGACTAGTTAAACTGTTTAATGATTACAATGTTAAAGTTATTAATTAAAGTCAAATATCTATTGAATTAGTAAAAAATATTTCTTATCGAGCAAGATCTTTTGTTAAACTTGTAACTTTTCAGCTGCACAATATTTTCTGAAGATTGAATTTTCTGAGTCTTCGAATACTAATATTTTCTTTAAAAGAGATATACTTGAAGCTCTTTATACACTGTGTAAACTGATTTGTCTCATATTTTATAGCTTTTTTGTTCCAAGGTATAGCTTTCATTCAACTGAAATGCTTTCAAGCAAATGAAATGGGAAATGAATCAATACATGAATATATTTAACTGCTGTATCACCAAAAAATTCTTTCCTTTAGTCTATTTTTATACAATTATAGAAGCATGAAAAATTCGAATATTTTGAAATATTTATATCTTGAGCATATCTTCTTGAAATAGAATTCTCTGAATATTGCTATAATTTGTTTAGTAATTGTTTATTAATAAAAAAGATATCAGATTTAGGTATTCACAGGTTCATCAAAATAAATTTCCATTGAAATCATACAATAAAATCGAAAAACATATTTTGTTTTTCCAAAAGAAAATCATCGAATGATTCATTTTCAAATTTATGACTCATCTCCCAATGCGATTTTCTTGCTGTGTTGACCTCAACTCCTCTTAGACATTCTTTTTTGCTTCATTAGTGAATGACGAAGAAAAACAGATGTGATATGATGCATCGAAATGTACTTTGTCTATTTTCACATCGTCGTGCATTATTTTGTTCGAACAGACAAATATTTTTTGATAATACTTCTAGATATATATATACCAAAATTAAAAAAAGAATGCAAGGCTTTTCTTGCCTTGTTATTGTCGTTTGTTTATTATCGATTGGTTTGTGTGTTGACGCTCAACTACATCGGTTTGTATATTTATTTATTCTAATAAATCATTACGCGTAGATTTTATTGTTAAAACAAAAATAGAATAAAACTACATCATTTTCAATCGGTACATGATCAACTTCTGGAAGTTGATTCACACAAGTTAGTTGCATTTGAACGTAAATATGGCCTTGGCGGACCAATTCCTGAAGGATTAACAAACTATTTGGATGTAAGACAAGAATAATTGTTTATTTTAATCAAAATTTGATTTACTAGGCTCAATATTATGGAGATATTGGTATTGGTACACCATCACAACCTTTTCGTGTTGTCTTCGAGTATGTCTATTTAATATGATTAAATGAAAATATTAATAAATAAATCATTTCTTCCCTTGATCAGTACTGGTTCATCTAATCTTTGGGTACCAAGGTAGATCATCATTTGATTTATTTCTGAAAAAACTCAATTTTTATTTGTACATTAGCGTTCATTGTTCACTTCTTGATATTGCTTGCCGTAAGTTATATTTACCTGTTGAAACATCAATTCAAAAATATTCTTTTAGAATTACATAAAAAATATAATGGTGCAAAATCATCAACATATGTGGCTAATGGAACAGATTTTAAAGTAAAATAAATAAATAAATATATATAATTATATCTATTATTTAAATGTCCTTGTATTGATATTTTGATAGATTCAATATGGTACTGGCTCACTCCAAGGTTATGTTAGTGTAGATACAGTAACAGTAAGACGAGCATTTTTTTTTATTCATATTACGTATAATAGTTTTATTTAGATTGGTGATGCAAAAATTCAAAGCCAAGGATTTGCTGAAGCTATCAAACAACCGGGTATTGCTTTTGTCACAGCTAAATTTGATGGTAAGAAGACTGTATTTTTGTGCTTTTGCGTAATTGAAAGTAAATTTTTTCGAAAGGAATTCTTGGTCTTGCATATCCGTCGATTTCGGTTGATGGTATTTATCCAGTATTTAATAATATGTGGGATCAAAAATTAGTACCTGCCAACGTATTTAGTTTTTGGCTTGATCGGTATGTTTGAAACAGATTGAAAAAACGTGAATATCTATTGCATTGATTTCAGTGATCCAAATAATCCACGTGGTGGTGAAATTATTTTCGGTATGTTATTGTTTTTTCTTTCATTGATGCAATATTAAGATTTATTTGAAAAAATTAGGCGGCTCCGACCCGGATTTGTATGAAGGTGATTTTGTTTATGTTGATGTAACTCGTCAAGATTATTGGCAATTTAAACTCGACGGAATCTCACTTGATTCGAATCAATATTGTCAAGGCGGCTGCCAAGCGTAAAGAATAGATTTAATTTTTCTTTTATTGATGAGCATTAATTTGATCTTTTTTTTAGTATTGCTGATACTGGTACAAGTCTTTTAGTTGGTCCAAAAGCTGAAGTTGCTAGTCTGAATTCAAAATTAGGTGCTATTCCTATTCCGGGTGGTGAAGTAAGATAAAAAAAAGAAAAGAAACACGTCTCTTTTATTCCGAATTTTGTTTTTTTAGTATATGATTGATTGCAAATTAGTTCCAAGTTTACCACGCGTACACTTTACAATTGCTGGACATGATTTTTACTTGGATGGCCCAGAATATGTTTTAACTGTTAGCCAATTTAATAAAACATTATGTTTATCTGGTTTTATTGGAATGGATATTCCACCACCGGCTGGTCCTCTTTGGATACTTGGTGATGTTTTTATTGGACCATGGTATACAGAATTTGATTTTAGTAATAATCGTATTGGTTTTGCTAAATCAGTTTCACCAAAAAATGCAACTATGAAACGTGACAAGAAAAATTTATCGGTTCTTGACATTTAGCTTTCAATCATTCCAACTTTGTACTTACGACAAAAAGAAAACCAACAGTGTTTTATAAAAGCACTTAAAAACAATAGAAGCTAACATTTTTTTTTCTCATTTCATTAGAATCCAGCTTTTTGTCCAATTCTTTTCTCGCTCTTTGATCTTTGATATGCATGTGTTCTTCTTTCATTCATCCTTGGGTACGAATAATAAATATCTATTCAAGCCTTGAATTTCCAATTCAGCATCACGAATGAATCTTAATCGGACGTCTAGTCAGTTCTAGAAAAACAAAAATTCCAATACAATTTTGAATGACTTAAGCGAATCATTACGTACTATCTTTTTCTATTAAAGACAATTTGTTTTTTTAAAAAGAAATATAGCAAAATTGATGATCAATATCTTACTTATGTCAAATTATTTTTATTTCTATAAACATAAATTTGTAATTGAATAGGCTCAAGCTCTTAAATTTATTGTAAAAACATGAGGCAACCGTCAACATAATGTCGATATACCAGAAGTTTTATGTTCTGATTTGAATCACATAGATGTTTTAATTAATATAGGGACAGAGTAGATTATCAACAATTTGAAACGTATTCTATCGAATTTGAAATTTATCAAACCGTAATTCTTTTTTCATTTACCGGGTGAGCCAGATTAAAAAGGCATCTTTTGTATACTCAACAAGTCCTTCAGTTTCCATCTAGTCGAGCTAAATGTTTTTTTTTTAAAGAATCATCCTTCGATTCTCTACAAAGTGATATGTGAACATGTTTTCTAAACTAAAGCATGATGAAAATACACAAAAAAAATACAGATGTCCAAAATAGGCAACTTTCAAAGATGAATCGACTCAACTGGCTTAGGCATGTTCGGCCACTGTAACTTAGTCTAAGATCTCAGTTTGATCATTTCTAATACTCTGAAATGGGAGTTTTCTGATACACCAGGAAAAACCACTCTCGGAATAAATCCGGTGACACAAAATCAAACTTTTTTCAAAATATCGGCATCTCACGATAGCTCCTATTCTGCTTTGAATAAAGGTAGCATCATAAAATGATGTGACTTCAGAAGCATGATCATTGAATAGCTGAGTTTAGAAGCTACAAAAACAAAAACAAATTTCCAAAAACAAACGATTTTTGACCGGTTTACGAGAGTTTTCGTCAACCAAACAAAAACATGAATCGAAAATAGGTTTTTTTTCGGAAATCTCAAAACTAATTTCTTCATTATTTGTTAATGTACCATTTAAAAACCTTTTAGACACAAGTTTTACATACAGATTTTCATGCTCTTTCAAATAATCGTCTCATCTTTTGAGAATGTTGATGTCGAAGCGTAAAAAGCCTACAAAAATAAATTTTTGCCTTTGAAATTTGACACTTTTAGACATGAGTATTTCTTCATTTATAGCTTCATGATGTTTTGCTTTAGAAAAACTATTTACGCATCAATTTCTAGAGAATCAAATGACGATTCCTTTCTCGAAGTAGTTTAGTCCAAACGGACGTGAACTGAAGAAGTTATTGCAAAAACAAAAAATATTTATTTAATCTGGTCCGTCCGGTAGCACTATGGTACTGACATGATTTATTAACTACGTCGAAAAGTATACTTTCAGTCTCGCTGATAATCTAACAGTTTGATATAATCTGCTAAGTATTCTACTTATAGACTAGAACGATTAGATTGATCCAGCAATCGTGTAATGTAGAAATTGAAATGAACTACTTTTTATTTTTAGAAATCCTATTCGGTGTAGTTTTAAGAAAGTTAGGTGTTTCTAATTTATACATATCCGTAATCTTTAAGAACCGTCTAGGAAAATATCTCACATATGTTTCTGACAAGGTACATATAGATCATGGATTCTTTAATTCAATTATTTAGTTTAAATGTTAAGCATTAATATTTCATCGTGAAGAAATTATCATTTCAATCATTTACATCACACGTAACAATATTCTACATAGGCAACTATTCATTGAATGGTTTACTAAATATATGGAAGAACAAGCTTAATATCTTCAATTTCATTCTTATTTCAGTTATGTTTTGCATTGTTTACTCTTGAAACTCTTCGTCTTCTGTGATAATTTAAGGTTTTATTATACGATTACCAGAATTGTCATGATATAGTGTTGACTAATAACTTTTTCTTGATTCAATACAATGATTTTCTATTAAAACAAATGACAAATGCACTTTGATAGAAAGAAAAGAAGTCAAAACTATTTTGTGTATAAATACACAGCATTACAATCAATGATTTTTTGTGGATGTCATCAACAACGTACAACAATAATTAGGCACTACAAGCCGATTTGATCTTGTGCATTAGAATCGAGCGTGAGTAACTGAGATTAAAAACGATATCTATAGACATCTATTGATTAGTCTATCAAATTAAACCATTTTCATATTTTTATTCATAATCTCTATAGTTTCTCATACTAAAATTATCTTTGATAAATCATCCTTCAATTTCATTGCATCTGTATGTTTAATAGGTGTTGTCATGATAACAACATGAATGATGGACATGAAGAAATTCTATTGGTTGATTTTTTCCATTCTTCTTTCTCTTAATAAAACCACTTAATGTTTTTAGAAAAAGTCAAAATCCGAAACTTTCAAATTTAGATAAGTACTAATGGATTCCTTCTGGATTGATTTTTATTAGAAAGTCTAAGTGAAACGAAAAAGATTTGATTACAAATGGCTTCATTATCTGAACAAAAATATGTGACATTAAGAAAGCGTCTTGATCAGTTTGGTTTTAAACAACCATTAGCTATTGAATCTTTGCCGTTGGTTGAAAAACTTTTTCAAGCTTTTATTCAAACAACCGAAGAACTAAAAAAGACTAAAGAAGTATATTTGTAGAATTTTAATTAACAAAATTTACTTTGTATTTTATCGACTATAAGAATCCTCAAACAGTTGCTCCTCCACCTTCAACAAACACAAATCCATCAACAACATATACATCAGCACATCCATATAAAAATGATAACGCTCGGCTTGTTAAAGAAAATAATGATCTTCATTTAGAGCTAATTAAATGTCGCGAACAACTTGATCATCATGTTAAAGGTTAATGTGTTGAATACGTCGATGTGTATATTTTTTACTTATTATTTTTTACATTTAAATAGAATTCAAAAGTCAATTAAGAAAACTAGAACATGAAAATGCCGATCTACGTTTTCTAAATACTCAATATATTCATCGATTACGTTCATTAGAAAAAGAATCTCGTCAAAAAGATAATAAAATCTTAGAATTACAAGAAAAGAATTTTCAAGCTGTTGTTCAAACGCCAGGTAGAGAATAAGAAAGATTTTCTTTTTTCAAAAATCAAAATACGTAGGTGGAAATAAACATACAATTCCATTTCGTCGTCAACGATTAGATATCGATGAAATGTTGCCTGAATCATCATCATCACAACAAACATTAGCTCAACAATTACCCTATGTTAATGATCCATATATCATTGATATTGTTAAAGTTACTGAAGATCGTGTTGCTGAATTAGAAATAGAATTACAACAACAGAAACTATACGTAGATGAAGTTGAAACAAAAATGGCCAATCTTAAATATCAGGTAAACATTAACTATTCATTGATCGCAGAAAATGACCCTAAAGAAGAATTTCCTGTTTGTATAAATCCATCGCAAAGAAGAATTTACATTATCTTTGATGACAGCAATAATAATAATAGATAATCGGTTTCTTAAAAACTTATCACCAAGTGTTTTTTTTTCTTACTGATAACTTAGGTAAATAATAATAATAATAATAACAATAATAATAACAGAAGATAAATCAGAAGAATTTTGATTTGTATTACGAAACTGAATATGCATTTTAAAGTAGACTTATATAACGTTAAATATCGAAAAACACAAAAGAGAGAGAGAGAGAGAGAAAGAAAGAAAAATGCTTCGATAATTACAATAAAAATAAATAGATGTATCGTTGCATCATATTTTTTTTAATATGGTTATAGATCAAATAAGTTGAAATTTTNTTTTTTTACCACTGTTACCAATGATGATTGTTATAATTAGAGGAAACCACAAGTGAGCGCAATGAGCATTGTATACATAGGAAAGAGATGGAGGACGAGAAGAAAGAATAAGGGAAGCCAATGTATTTCTTTAACGATATCCCGTCCTGCACTTTCGTATTTCGTTTCAAGTGCAAAAATAAAGTTGTAAATCTTAATGGAATGTATAGTTCGAAGAAGCGAAAAATTCTTTACCAACTGCCATCAAAAATATAGGCAGCTTGTATAAGCACACCTCGTCGTTCATTTTAGTTTTTTTTTCTCACACTATACAAAGGTGCGCTGTACGTCAAACTCATGTATTCTTTTCTATTTTCATCATGTATTTACTCGCTATCATACATAAACACACTTGTTATAGATAAACTGTTGATTAGAATACCGATAGAATTTATAGATTCATTTCTTTAGTTACAAACACACCCATCCTTTCTTTTTGAACTTTGTTATGACACCGTAAGCCACAGCTTTTTGCGTCTTTCATGGTCACCATCTTGTGTGAATAATAATGGCAAACTTACATTCACATACTTTATTTTATTGATAAAGCAAATTTCGTTATGTTTAGCAGTTTCATTTTCTCTTACTTTTTCGTCTCAATCTCATACTTTTTGTCGCTGAGTATTTTTCTTAAATATATTACAACTCGCTTCTTTTCATTGTTCTGTTTTTTTTTTTCATACCACAAGTTTCAATGTATGACAATGTTTATAGTAAAAAGAAAATAACAAAGAAAAAGAAGCAGCTTAGATCTGTTTTTTTTCTTCTTTTCAATTGTTTTGTTTTGTTTATATATAGAAAAAAACGAAGGTGAACGAAAGAAGAAAATTTACGGCAGGTTTCCTAAGGGAAGTTTTCGAATGAGATTTAGCTGTTCATTAGTGTCGAGATATTTCTGTGTGAAGAAATAAAAAGTAAAATATAAATATTGAAGGAGACATGTACTCCTCACGACGTAATCGTCAAATTAATGATTTACACAATAATCAGACGACTACGAGAATGACAACATCGGCATTATCGTCGCGCTCTTCAAGTCATTCTAATCGTCGTGCAACACGATCAAAAATGAGTTTGAACGGAACACTTCCATTCCGTTTGCCTAGTACTAATCAGGTTTGTATACTGATATTATTCATCCACTTATTACAATGAAAAACTCCTTAGTGTGATCTAATTTCTCTTTTTATTTCTTTGTAATATTACAGTTTGTTTATCAATTTGCAGGTTGAAAATCGTGACCGTGAAATTGAACGACTTCATCGTGTTCTTGATGGTGGCCGTTCATCTGATGCCCTTTCTTTTGAAGCAAGATTAAGAAGTAACGAGAAGATCATTTCGAATCAAAATGCACAAGTATATCAATACCTTTCGTTGTAATTGTGTTCGATTAACTTTTTCTTGATTTTACATTAAAAATTTAGATTGATTTTCTCCATGAGACAAATCGAGCACTAGAACGACGTGTTCAAGAATTATCAGAACTTAAACGTAATTTATCAGATAAACAATTTGAGGAACGTATTAGAAACAATGATCTTCTTCGAGATATTAAAGATTTTGACCGTCTTGCACGAAAAGTTCAAGCAGATAAAGATTATACTGTTGAAGTAGCTGATCGAGAATTAACTGAAGCTAAAGTACAAAATAAAGTTTTGAAAAAAATCGTTGAATTAATAATTTTATGCTTTTTTTCTAAGATTGAAATTCAACAAAATCTTCGAGAAATGCAATCACTCGATGCTAAAGTTGCCAGTCTAACTACCGTACGTATTTTAATCAATTGTCCTTTCTTTTCTATCTAATGTATTCAATGTCTTGATTAGTTTATACAATTCAAAAAAGAGCATGAACATTTCTTCTAGTAACTCAGTTAAAACATAGTATCTGCCGATTTTGAGAGTGAAACTTAAAAAAAATTAATCTGGAAGGAATAAAAACTAGTACGATCCATATAATTTCTTGTTTATCGATCACAATATTCTTCTCGGGTTTTTACACTATTAGTTAATCTTTAGTGTTTGAATATCATCAGTATTCAAAAATAAAATAAAATACTACGCTAATACAACAGAACAAGTCCAAGTGTATAGAAACAGTCATCCGATAATGTATTTTTCAAAATTTATTAAAAATAAATAACGAATAAACCTATGATAACGAATTAGTTTTCGAACGCTTCTAATTTTTATTTTGACCTGAATATTCTCTCTAACTTAAGCAATGTTCTTGCATATTAAAATCTAGAAAAACTTTTCATCTATGCAAAGTCTGTAAATTTTGTGTAAGAAACCAATAAAAAGTCAATATTTCATGATGGCTCTATAACGGAGTTTTGTTCAAATTAAATTAGAATTAAATTCTTCTAAGCTGCCACCAGAATAATTGCTCACTGTGTTTCTAATTTGTTTCTCGAATACAAAACTTAAAGGTGGTATTGTCTTGTAATCAAATTTGATTCGTTTACACGTATAGAAGTGAACACAATTTGATGGATTACAGTTTTCATACTGTGTCAGAATTTTGATAGGAGCTATGAGAGTTACTCTAGAAATGTATTCATATGCATACTTAGTTCCATGCGTTCATATGAATTGAGTGTCGTGTTCACTTCCAACTAGAAAATTATGGAACTTCATGAGAACTTCAAAAAGAACTTCTTTTAAGCATTTAGTGTAACAATACGACTCTATCATACAACATAATCTTAGAAGCATATGCATAGGTCATAGATGTAACGAAGTACACGACTATTATCGTGAAAGTAGTATAAGACAAAGCCTCTACTAATAAATCAAGACTTCGTTTTCTTATTAAATAAGCACCTCCGATATTATGAGTGTTGTAGTGATGAATATCGTACTCAACTCATATTGGCATTTTTCTTGAATCTGACAAACGCTTACATAATCTCAATTGATCATCACTCAAATTTATGAGATATCTCATATTTCAATTGAAGGTGTTTGTTCAGTTTCTTTCCATTTAATAAATACTCACACCATTTTTCTTGCTCGACTCTGTATAGTATAAGTAGCTACTAGCAGAAAGAAGGCAAATAGAGTAGTATAAAAACATATGTACTTGATAGTTACTGACTAGTTCTCTATTGTAGCAGTCTTCATGTACGCATTTTTTACCGCACAATAGACACACTTTTGCTTGATACTGAAAATAAAGAATAGAGTCAATGTAATCAGAATTGTCAAAGAAGTTAAAACTAAACAGCAAAAATAATAAAGAGAGAGAGAGAGTAAATCTTTTACGTCATTTGGAAGATCATAACTTTACGATTCGATTTCTATTCATGTAAAAATTGTACGCTCTTTCTTTGTGAATAGGAGAAAAAAGATTTAATCGATGAACTTGAAATATTGAAGAGCAAACTTATTGAACGTGAAAATGAAGGTATTCGGTTAAAAGACCTTCTTGAACATATGCAGTCTGATAAAACAAAATTAAGTCGACGAGTTTCAAAACTTGTTCTTAATGGTAAAGAAAAAACAAAGAATCGCATGTTTATTTATACTGTTCAATCTTTGTTAATTTTTCTGCAGAAAAAGATCTTTTACAAGAATTACAAAAATGTCGTCGTACAACAAAAGCTCCAACACCAACAGCATCTGGTGCTCCATCAACGAAAAAACTTTCTCTTCCAGCTCGACTTGATATTCATTTGAAGAATGTTGAAGATGAACGTGATATGTATAAAAATGAAACAGAAATTTTAGGAAAATTACTTAATGAACGCTTAAATGGTAAATCAGCATCATCATCGCCATCCACTACACGTTCACGTGGTCGTTCATTATCACCAACACCTGGCATGCGTTCCGCAGCGCGCCGTGATATTGCAACATCACCTGTTATACAACCCAGTAAACGATCAACTAGTAGTTCTAGTACATCACCGACACGTTGTACTGTTTGTGGAACTAACCGAAATCGATCATCACCAACAAAGGTATGAAAAAAAAGCTAATATCAATAGGGTTATTTTAATCTAAATTTTTGTTTTAAATATTACAAGGATTTCAATTCGTATGACACTCAATTAAAAAATCTTGAAGATGAACGTGACCGTTTACGAAGAGAACTAAATAAATATAAGCGATCATCAAGAGATAAAGTAAGTTGCGTAATAAACAGAAGACTGTACTCATGTTGTTGTAACTAAGAAACAACATACTTGATGATGCAACTCTTTTGGCACTAGAATTTAGAACTAAAATATGTTCTACAGCTTTGTTAATCTAATAATAAATGCGTATAGTGAAGAATCTCTAGAAGACTATAGCTTATTTCTACGAATAATGAAGATGATCTCTGTTATTTATTTTTACAATTCGAATATAATCGCTTTTCCATGCTCAATTTTTGTATTTCTTGTTGATATTCTCTCATGATTTATTTTCTTTTTCATATTTTGTCTTTGTTAACTTAACAGTATTCGTGTTCTAATCATCAAATTAACTGAGAATTAAGTTCACCATGTTTTTATCAGCTTAAAAACGATGATATTGATGATTTTCAAAGTTCTAAATAGATTAATTCTCTAATTTGTTTCCTTAATCAGATAATGAACACGGTAAATGAATGTATTATTAGCATCCCTAATTTTCGATATCTTGTAACTTATTTTTATCTGCATAGAAATATCAGAAACTGTATTTTTTAGGAAATCTATAACCGTTTTGCAAATGTTCAAATTTCAGTAATCGATCAAGCACGGATTCTAGAGAAGTCTAGCCAAAATAAAAATCGATAGATATTAATGAATATAATTAGTTAACTTCATTGAAACATTTCTATATTCAAAATGACGAAACGAGGTTTGAGTGGTGTTCAGGTATTGATCTCGCGTTCATTAGCTCTCATCCCGTAGTTACATCTATGTCTACGCTTCAATTTTTTCGACGATAGTTTTTAAATATCTCGTATGACTTCCTATATCTCTACAAATGAATATCTAATTTTCCTAATCATATTTTCTAAAAATATAATTTAATAACTTTTTCATATTGTAGGACATGGATGAAACTCAATTGGGTAAAGTAATGCGTGAGAAAGAAGATTTACAACTATTACTGAATAAATTTGAACGTCGTATGGCGGAGGTATGAATGAAAAAGAATTCGATTAATATATTTTTCTATTTTGATTCAATTAGATTCAAGGAAATATAAAAGTACTTACCAATGAACGAGATAATTTAAATGTTCTCTATGAACAAGTTAGTTTTGTTACTTTTTATTATTCCATAAGAATCACAACGAGGATCCATTTTATAGACCAAAGAGGAATTACAGAAGACTCGTCACGATTTACTTCAAAATGTTCAAACACCAAAAGTTTCTCTTGCTGCTCAATCAATTTTACGTAAAGTTGAAAATGAACGTGATACCGGTTTGTCTGATTCTTCATAAAACTTTTCCATAAAATCTTATCTTATGTGTTTTTAGCCATTATTGAAGCGCGTACAGCAACCAACGAACGGGATTCATTACGAGAACGTTTACGCGTATGTGTCAACAAGTGAATTCTTTTTGTTTTCGATTCAATTTTTCTAATTTATACTCAGATTGGAACAGATACTAACTTAAATGAACGGGCACGATTTGAACAACATATTGAAGATCTTCAAGTTGAAATACGAAAAGTAAACTTTAGAGAACTCTATCGAATACAATGGTGACTGCTCATCTTAACAGCTATCTATGTCGTTTGCTAGAGCAATTTGTGATGCACATTATATTTCATATTATACGTAGTATTTTCACCAGGGAAAGCTTTGATGCTCATAGACGCTAAATTTGAGTGAGTAGTAAATATTTACCTATAGTATGACCGAATGGTAAAAATCAATTTGATGCCCTCAAGTCAATCTTCTGAAGCATTAAAAGAAAATATTATTTGAGGAATTTTAAACGGTGTGATATGACTAATTTTTGTACGAATAGCTGCAGTTTTTCAATCAGGAAGTACATATTACAAACATCATACAGTTTTCTATGTACAGGAATCAAATAATAGTTGTTTTTAAGTTCAGTTTCAAGCACAACTCATTAGTACTCATATTGAGATGTTGCTCTGCACTATGAGAAAGTTATACAGGTTTTCAATTTTGATTTGAGAAAGAATATCGAGAAATTTAAAACATCATGAAAGTGAAAAATTACAGATTTTAAGAAAATTCGATGATTCTGGTTCTTTAGAAATTGGTTTGTATTAAATATTAGGTATATATGATAGAAGATTCAATTCGTTTCTGTTTCATTAAATTCAAAGAAACCGAGATAAACATTGATTTGCTGACATCACATTGAATCATAATACTCTGAAATATGATTCGCGTTTGTTATAATATCACATAATTGGTATCTAGCTTCTCAGGATCATTAAAACTTGATGAAAATACAGCCTCCGATATACTGCTTGACACGTCTCGAGTTGCTTACCAAAACGGTATTGATAGGTTTTCAAATGAATAGTAGTCATCTAACTCAACAAAATTGCATAATTTGTTTTACAATACAAATTCATTTTTATTATTTTCAAGCTTGATAACGATCGTGAAGAAATTCTGCAACAAAATCATTTATTACGTGAACAAATAAAAGCTTTTGAAAGTAAATTCGATGAACAATCATTCACAATTTCACAATTAAATCAAGAATTGAATGATCAAAAGACGACTTCATCACAACTAAGATACTTATCTGAAGAAGCTGAACGTCTCGTACAAGAAAATCAACGACAATTGAATTTGAAAAAAGAAGAACTTCGAGCACAAGACGATAAAATCTTAAGACTTGAAAAGAAACTTTGTATGTGTCGAAAAATTGATTTCTATTTTGAATATTAATATTTAATTTTCTTTTGTTCACTTAGATGATATACAAGAAACAAATAAAGATATAAAAGACGATTTTCATGCTGTTCGTACAACAGTTCAAACGCTTGATAAAGAAAAAGATCGTTTATGTAGTGAACTTGATCTGAAAGCAGAAGAAAATTTACATTTAATACAAGAAATTAATTCAAAAACACGTCGTATTGAAGAACTTAATATGATGGTTGCAGAATTAGAAGCAGCATTAGAGTAAACTTCATTTAATGAAAAAAGAAAAGAAATCATTTAATCATATTCATTCTTTTCAAATTTTAGTCGTTCAAAAGATGATACGAAACAAAAATTAAAAGAAATATCAAGTATGAGAATGCAACTTGATCGAAATCTTGAAGAATTAAATGAATATCGACGTAAACTTGATCTTAGTGCACGCGATAATAAACGCTTACAAGATGATCTCTTAACTGTTACACGTGAAAATCAAGTAAGAAATGAAAATTTTCAAACGTTGGTTTTTCTGTTTACATTAATTTAATAATTTATTTTTACCAAATTATCTATGTTAAATATTATTTCAGAATGAAGACAGAAACTCATAGAGCGTAACTAAAAGTTGAGAGTTGTTTTTTAGAATTGATTGAAATGTTACGAAGTCCTTGAAACTCTTGGTTTATTAAAAATACTCGTCAATAGAAGTACCAAAAGAAAACAATCAACTATTTGCATTATGGAAATTTTCTAAAGCAACTACTAAAACCTCTTCGTATAAGAGAAGACCTATTTGATCTTCCTTTGCGGTCAATTTATTTTCGTAGCTTCAATTTGAAAGAGCTTTTTCATGAGCAAAGAGACTTTTCGTATGTAGAAAATGCAATCTATTTTTAGATGGTCATTACCCAGAAATATTTTCAACTTCAATTTCTATAAGATTTCCTATTCAAAATTCCGAAAATCGAGCATCTTTTATTTAATTAACCTTATTTGAGCTCCGATATATTTTGAGAAGCCAATTAATTGGAGAGAATCTTCTACTATATCTGGCACGTAGTTCCACCGTAGGTAGTCGTTTATTATGAGAAGATTTTCTATTGTGTGGAGAGAATTTGTTTCTTTTCGCACAACACCTCATGAATAATTGCAAGTTACAAGAGTCAACAAAGCATCCTGATTAATACACATATCTCATGTTGTTTCACTTTGAATAGATCGATAGATTATTCTCTAGAGATCTCTAACGTGTTTCTCTCTCAATTTAATGAAACTATTTTTTGAGAATTATTTTGTCGTCACATTGCAACCAATTCCATATTGTGAGTATTTGTTCTAGAACCTTGAAGCTAACTTGGAGTCATGACCTTTTTATTAATGAGCGACAAATGAGTTATACTGTTAGAGCATGAGTCAGTCAGCATATAACAAAAGCTAATAGCTTGCATTCGTCAATGGGAAAAGATTCTGAATTCAACGTTGAACTATAATTAAATTATTTTGTCATATGTGGGACAGTTTTGTACGATTAGTTAAACTAAAAGTAAATCTTATGAATTTCCAAATGAAAATAGAAATCAAGAAAATATACATACACTATATCAATAAAAAGAAAGCATTGTAGAAACTGTAAAAATAAAATTTCATTTTTTTCTACTTCTACATGAGAGATAGAGAGGGTCAATCCTGGCAAGTTCTGAAGTTGACTAGGCACGAGGAAAATTAGGTATTGTTTGTTTTTGAATTGAAAAAATTATACCTACGCGTAAGAACAAGATATAATTCTCTTCTATATCAGTATGCTACATTTCATGTCTCTTTTAGTACAAAAAGAACAACTAATAGCTCACTATAATTCTGCAGATAATTTTCAGTAAATTTAGTTCAAATCAGAAGCAAAGAAATTTTAGCATTTTTCATTTAAACATTCAAAAACATGTCTTTTATCACATATTTCTAGGCACTTCATCAAGAACTTGAACATGCTATTGATGATAAAGAAAATCTCAAATCACAAGTACAAGAATATATTAAAGAAATATCAAAATGTGAAAATGTGATCTCGCAAAAGGTAAACCAAAATTTGTTGTATAAACTATTCTATATGTACAAAATCTTCATTTGAAATACGATGAAAAGAGATTTTAAAAAGTGCTAAGGAAAATTCGATTTTAATTTTTTTGGCTTTGTTGTCTAGGAAAATGATCGAACAACTTTATTTGAACAATATCGTGAAGCAACAAATGAATTAAGTCGTGCAAAATTAACTTTAGCCGATATGGATTCTCAAGCAGCTAATCTTAAACAGGAATTATTAATAAAATCAGCTGATATGAAACGATTAGCAGAACGTACTGAATATCTTGAACGAGAACTTCAACAAGTATGTAACGAAAAATTTCAAATTTTTATTTGTTGTTAAACATTCTTTTTCTTTTTTTCTTCAGCATTTATCTGTTGGTCAAGAATATGAACTTCAACTATCAAATATGAATCGTTCATTGCAACGTAATGAAGAGATTATAAAAAAACTACAAATCGATAAACAAAATTATGCTAGTGAAATAACAAATGTTCGTGATCTTAATTCAACAGTTGAAACAAAAAAAGAACAAATTATTCGACAACTAACTTCAAAGGAAATTGAAAATGAACAATTACATGCTGCTATAAGTGATATGAAAATCGAAATTGAGATGTTACGTACACAAGTACTTAATGAAAAAGCCATGGTACATAATTTAGAAGATATTATTGGCTCATCAAGAGAAAAAGAATTTCAATCGCAAATGCATGCACAAGAAAAAGATTCAGAATTACAATCAATAAAAGATCGAGCAAATATGAATGATCTCAAAGTGTATGAATTGATTATATTTATTTTAGATACGACGTTTCCGTGTGTGTGTGTGTGTTTTTCTTTCAGACAAAGTCAAAGTAAAGAAATAGCTGCATTAAGAGCACAAATTATTGGCTTAGAAACAGATAACGATCGATTTAAACGACAATTAACAAGTGAAAGATTTGAACGGTAAATTTCATTCATTGACTTTCAATTAAATAAATTATATCGCTTATTCAAATGAATTATAGTGAAAAAGCAGCTCAGGATTTACGGAAGTTAACTGATCTTACATCGCACATTGACTATGATGCACGATACCGTAGTACATCAGCTGGCATAACGTAAAAAGACTTCTTTTGTTTTTATAAAGAAAATATATTTGTGAAAATCAATATTTTTAGAGCAAACCCTCATCGATCACCCATTCGAAATTATTCTCCATCACGTTCTGATATAGTACAAACATCACCTACTAAAGTGAGTTATTTTCTTTGATTTATCTGAGTCCATCATTTCGAAATATTACTTATTGACGTCTAACTATGTTTATATATATACAGTGGCTGCCAAAATTGTCCGACCGCATGTAATTTGGATTTTATTTTGTAGTCGAAAGTCGTAGAAGAAATCCAAATAGTGATTTGAGTAGAGAAAATTGTTTCCGATAAGGCTATGATAAAATGATGGTTATCAATAAATTCCCAAAAAC
>OENM01000012.1:34923-64196 GCA_900239745.1 Rotaria magnacalcarata
CTTATCGGAAACAATTTTCTCTACTCAAATCACTATTTGGATTTCTTCTACGACTTTCGACTACAAAATAAAATCCAAATTACATGCGGTCGGACAATTTTGGCAGCCACTGTATATATATATATACATATGTATGCATGTAAAGGTCTCCATATCATTGAAAGTTTCTGAACTTGATAAAAACCATGAAACTCCATCAGAAACAAACAATAATATCAATACCAACAACAACAGTAATTCTAATGATGATAGAGTGGGTTATCAACTTGAATTGATTTTTTTTTGCTCTATTCTCTTTTCTTCATCTTGCTTAGTTTGATAATTCATTTTCTTTCGCAATTATTTTTGTTCATCTATCTAATTCATCTAATTTATTATTTTTAGGGCACTGATCGATCATGTAGTTTATGCGTTGATACAACACCGTGAAAGATTATATCCTATCCGTCCATTAGCAAATGCCTTGTCTTGGTCATATCAAAATTTCTTCGTTTTTTTAATACTTACTATGTATTTGTGTGTCTCTTAGCAATTCTTTTTCTATGATCACTTAAGAACAAGTGTTGTTTTTTGTTAGATACTTAAGATTCTCTTTCTCTATCTCGCTCTGTGTGTTTTTCGTAGACAATAGTTTAAAAGAAATGAAGAAAAGCTCAATTTTGAATTGAAAAAAAACTGAATTTTATATTATTTTCATCACAAAATTTTTCCTTTGTCTATGTAGATTTGTGAAAGAAGACTTTATCTATATATATATATATATATATATATACGAATTTTTTTCTTCTTAATGTTGATGAAAAGCCTCTTCTGTTTTTTTTTGGAATACAATAAAGAAAGAATAAAATGTTTTTTTTTAAAGTTAATCATTTGCTTCTCGGCGATGAAGTCGATGAAGAAATTCATGAATACGATATGGTTGAACTTGCATTTCACCACGTTGTAAAATTTGTTGTAACATTTGAGCTACCTTTTTCGAATTACGACGCTGTAATGGATGATAGTTGTTATCCTCGGTTGATGATGAAAATAAATCATCATTGATTGCTTGACTGAACTAAAAACAGAAAGGGAAAGAATTTTGTCAATGAGAGATTTGAGAAATGAAGTTTACCTCAATGATGATCATCGATATACATAACCAAACGAGTACATAACGGAGACTTATGAATGAATAGAAATGTCGAGCCATTTGTGCTTGTTGCTTTTACTAGAAATAGAATTCAAATGGGAGCTAGTAAACTTACGTTTTTTTTCTAATGAAAATGACATGAACAACTATTATTACGTTGTTTGCTTTATCTTTTTAAATTAGCATCATTTGATTCAAAGTGACTAACGTTATAATTAGGTGCCTTAATCAGATAATCTATCCTTTACTTTTTTTGCAACGACGAACATTTAAATGATTGAATGGGCTGAGTCAACAAACTTTAGTTTAAAAAGTTCTTTTATTTTTGGGATGCTTACAAAGATAGTGTGGGAGAAAATATTGCTTATTCTAACGTGTTGTGCACACTTCCTGTTGACAGAAGATGATCATATATGAACTTAAGAGTAAGGATAGAAAACTGAAATTTCATTACGAACGGAAAGGGAAACAGTCGTACCGTCTTTCCTTATGATATTTATTGAACTATGAAAGCAAACAAGAAAACGAATTAATTCTTAGTTATTATCTTATACCAATCAACTATCTCAATTCTCGATGGGAAACGTTAATAATGTTTCCCTTTTTATTTGCGCATTTTGTCGATCAAGATATATATGATCAGCATTTTCTCTACAATAACAAGAGTTTATATACTTAAAAAAAGTAGAGAGTTTTGAACTATAGAAAGTGAAGCGGACGTTTTTATATCACTAATGAGTTTCCCAATACTGAGTATAGTTTTGCTTCTCATTACAAGTACGATATAATTGATACGGCTATTTCTTGGCCCACTCGACAACGACTAGATTCATTTCGAATTTCATCCGTGATAATTTTAAGTTATTTTGATTTTGGTGTTCATAAAGAACAAGAAAGAAATTTACAATTCTTTCTTTTTCCAACAAGTTTATAGATTGGAATCAATTTATCGTTATTTCCGATTGAATGCTATTTATCTGAAAATACGATCAACAAGCAAAAAAAACAGTTTAACGCATAAGGCATCTTATCCAGTAAACAGAACACAAAAGAAAACTATGATCAACACAGATTTCTTCTTTTTTAAATACAAAATCTAAGAAAATCATAATCATATTATAAAAGAAGAATCTATATATGCATGACCTGTCACGTATCTTAATCGTTTGTTGTTTGTAAAAAGGTCAAGTATATTAGCATATGATAGTCAGATTTATTAAAGAAGAAGAAGAAAAAACATATTGATGTCAAACTTTATCATTCTTTGTCCCGTAGGAATCAATATGTTTCATATCATAGTTAGATATCCAAATAGCAAATGTTCCATATTGAATATTTTACAATAATATAGAGAAGATCAAAATAATACGTGAAGAAAAATTCGAATAAATTTGTTTGTTTGATGTATGTGTCTATTCCATCTATTTTTTTACAAATGTGTACAACGGATTGAAAAGGTCAAATTAATCATAACATAATTGCCTTGATTTATTTTCCACCTAAATATACAAAATTGTATATGGAAAGCGTGTTCTCCAGTTATCGGACAAACACATTCTAGACTAGTACGATTATTCAGTCCATCTGATATATATAATTAGCTAGTCTGTTCAACTGATCAGACTGTAATCCTGCATATGCCTTGCATGCGTATGATGAACGGAATACAATCACAGAATGGAAGAAGAATAATCGATCGGTCGATATCACCATCAATAGATATGTGCACTTGGTTAATGTATTCCTCTTTGAGCACCACTACTGATATATAGGGGGGAGCAGAAAAAGAAAGCAACAACGAGAAAAGTGTTCATTGGAAAGAAAAGAGAGCAGAGCGGGCATATGGTAATCGTGTTATCAGTCAGTCAGTCAGTTATTTATTCAGAGAAGAAATGGTACGAGCTAAATTTATTAGTCTCTCTCGAATTTGGTATGCAATAATTATTGTAATAATTCATTTGACTCTGGTCTACTTTGGTATTAAACAATGTTATTTTAATGATAGTTTACCATGGCCAAAGTCAGCTTCGTTATCACCAAAATTCGACTTATTAATACAAAAAATTTGTCTTTTAACATCCCTTGTTCTTCTTTTTATTTTTATTTATCCAGCATTATTCAAAATTGGAAATTTATCAAATGATAATCAACAATTAAAAATCAATCACTTCGATGAAACTCGTATAGGAAAATCAAAAAAATCAATATGCATCAGTTTTTGGAATCATTTTTTCTCATTAAGTAGTACTCTACATTTAACTATGAGTTTTCTTATTATAATATCATCTTTATTAATTGACGCCAAACAAATTATGGTTGGATTAAAAAATTC
This sequence comes from Rotaria magnacalcarata, assembly GCA_900239745.1. Classification (NCBI taxonomy): domain Eukaryota; kingdom Metazoa; phylum Rotifera; class Eurotatoria; order Philodinida; family Philodinidae; genus Rotaria; species Rotaria magnacalcarata. The sequence goes on from OENM01000012.1 coordinate 38,388, forward strand.
AGGTATGACCAATAGAATTATAGTTATAAATGCTGATAATTATTCTTATAGCGATTATTACACAAATCTGTTTTCGTCAGGGAAAATAAACTATGATTCAGAAAACACAAGAGATTATGATATTATTTGATTCGTTTCATTGACTGTTAAATTAAGAATATATAATTCTACTGTGATATAATTAGAGAAATTGAAAAAAACATCCTACTATTTCGATTATAGTGACTCATTTTTAGATAGATAATGACTCTAAGCTAATTAGAAAATATTGATTATGTAATAACTTATGAAGAAGTAGAGAATAAAAACTTGAAATCTATACTTAAATCAAATGATAAATTTTCTATCTAAATGTGTGTTTAGCGTTATTACTACACACTGATTTTGATCTACTATTCGACTGGTCTCCTTCATTTATATCATCGTCTACATTCATTTCTACTGCTAAACAATTAACAACATCAAATATAACTTCTTCATCATTATCATTCTCAATCGATTCTTATTCACGTTTAAGTCTTTTAAATTTTCTATTTGCTTCATTTATTTGTATTCTACGAGAACCTTATGTATTTTGGTCAATATCAAAAATATTTTCCATAATTTATTCACTTGCTCTTGCACTTAATGTTTTACAATGGTGTTTGATGTACAGCGCATTTCAATTACTATTAAGAAATGTATGTTTCAATACAAATGATTCTACATATAATGTTGGTTATTTACTTCTTTATCAACCTTATACGACCTTTTTTCTTTATTTACTGCTTGAATTTCTTGTGTATATATCGTCAATAACATTTTATTATTATGCATATAATCGTTTTAAATATAAAAATCTTTATTGTAAATCATCATGTTATGAACGTTGTTCACATTATTGTCCAAGTTTGATTGCAATTATTATTTTATTACTATATACATCATGTAAAATGCCACTTGTTCATGATATATTTTTACTTTATATTCAAACACGTCTAAGAATTTTATTTATTACATTTATTTATGAAATCGTTCATGTTTTACTTATTCTCGCAATATGGATTTATTTAACAACAAAAATCGATTGGCATTTAAAAAATCACAATAGCGAACAACAATTATCTTTATTATCAAATCATGGTTTAACGGTAAAAAATACACCGATACAATCAACAGCAGCATCATTGCCAGAATTGAATGGTCATTATTCATCGAAAGATAAAACAGCCCGAAGATTATCAGATAATATCTATCAAAAACCTTATGAAAAAATTCGTATTTTTCAATCGGAAATTTATTATCGTAACCGTCCTAAAAATTGGAGTTTACCATTAAATCAACAATCAACAATGTTGGCTGCATTTGATTGTGATGATGATGATGATGATGATGATGATGGAAATGATATTGCTGTTCAGCCACCATCATTGCTAACAAGTGAGAATAAAACCAATAATCATCATAATGAAATACAATATCGTGATGCGATACGAAAAACTGTTTCAAATCTATATAAACCTCCAAAGGTACAAAATGATGTAAATTCATCGAAACAAGTTTCGTTACGAAATAAAATACCGCCTAAACCACCTGCAAAAAATTTCACTCAAGAACAAGTAGAAGCAGCAAGAATCCGAGCTCAACAATTAATTATTCAACAAAAAAAGTCATCAGAATATATGAAACACCATCGTTCAGCGAATATGCTTGTTAGTCAAGTTTGATGTTTGTTATTATTCTTAATGTAATAAATTTATTGATTTCTTATCAAATTACTTAGCTCAATAAATCCTGTGGGCATGAATGTCCTTGCCAGTCATGTGTAACCCTATTCACTGATATCTTCACTTTTGATACTAGCATCTTTTTGCATTTACGATAAGGACAATTAGAATATTGATTCGTAACTGATAATATGCATTTTTTTTTATTACTATTGACAAACGAAGATCTCTTGTAAGAAAGCTGCATCCTTAGATTGTGTTCTACAGATGAAAATATCTTTCTTCTACAGTTAATTTCTTAGTAAAAGAGTATGGCCGATTTTTATCATGAGAGATTAGAATCATACATTCTAAGTAAAATCGTCCCTGTTGCATAGACTTAACATACAATTGAAGAGAAGCGGTAAGAAAAGTTTACAAATAAGTTCACTGCAGCTCAACATGAAAATAATTGTACACTAGTTGATATAGTTGAATCGTGTCTGTGGGAAGGTTCGCCAGTCTGTGGATGTCGATGGCATTGCTTTTGGAAGATTATGATTGCTCGGTAAACCAGCAGCCATATCTCGGGGTGAAGGTAAATATCGCCATGCTCGGTATGGATCTAAAGTTTCGACACTGGCACGTGCAATATCAAATGTTTTCTGTTGTGTCACACGCAATTGATTATTTGCTTCAAGTCCTTGCTGATTGGTTGCCAATGTTGGTGCTTGCATTTGCATTGTTACAGGGATTTGCTCTCGATTTGAAGAGTCAATTTGATGAGCTTCAACGTAAAGCCATTGACCGATACATTCAATCAATGGAGCTGCATAAAGTTGTTGGGTCCAATGTATAGGAATAGAAGAACGTCCATAATAAGCACCTGCCAATTGACCGTAGATAGCTGCTGTTGAATCTGTATCGTCGCCTAGATTGACAACATTGAGGACACCAATCTGAAATGAGTTTCCATCGTTCCAAAATGCCCAAAGTGCTGCTTCCAAAGACTTGATAATGTAAGTCCCACATCGAATACCACCCTCATATCCTTGTGGTTGCTTATAAGATCCTAAACTGACACGATACACTTCTTCATGAAGTCCTTTCGAACCGAACCATGCTTGATGTGCAGAGTAGAAGTCATTACTCAGAAGTGAATTTTTTTGTTCGCCACGAACTGCAGCCACGATAAGTGCACCTAAGTAACGGCAAGCATCGATAGCTCTCGGATCACCATGAGTGAGACGCGCACTTTGACCAGACAATTCGACAGCAGTCTCCGGATTTCTATAGTAGAATATTGGTACAGATGCAAGACGAACGAGAGCATTATTCGTTGCTACACCTGACGTACCACAGTTGACATCGAATTCTGTTACTCTAGTAACATGACCCAATGGAAGTTGATCGATTTCGGCATCGTTGTTAATATGATAATATCTCTTGAGAATCTTTTGACGATGGGAAAATTCTTCTAATGCATCCCGTGTTGCGTTGCTAATATTGAAACAGTAACCTGTAGATGAAAGATATCCAAATTTGTACCACCATAGATAGCGCACCATTTGATCATACGGGTTGAAATTTCGTTGTGTTAGAAGCGATGAAGCAAGACAAAGAGCCATGGACGTATTGTCTGTCCATTGACCAGCTTTAAGACCCTGACTACCACCAGCTTGCATGTCTCGCACTGGATAACTTATGAGATATTGTCGAGGACGATATTTAACACTTGCTCCAAGTGCGTCACCAATTGTTAAGCCCACCAGAGAACCAAGTGCACGATCAAACGTTTGACTATCACCTGGTCGAAAATTTGGTAAAGTATACGTGATATTACCGGGTAGTACAATGTTTGGTGGAATCGGAAATTTTATCATCATTCAAAATAAAACTATCTAAAAAGAAACTAATTTCAATGAGAAAGGAACGTATTTTGATGCGATTCTTGGAATGAATCAGTTGTGAAATGAAAGTATATAAGGAAGTCATTAATCAAAATATTTTGTTAGATAAGGAGAATTTCTTTCATCTTCACTGGAAAAGTGTCACAGTAACATGATGGCAATCGATGGCGTTTTATTGAACTCCTCAGAACTCATTCTCCAAATTATAAAATATTCACTAAGTAAAGAAATCTACTGAGTTCAAAGCGGCCCTCAAAAATTTCGGCCATATCTACTGAGAGTTATCCAGTATGTTAGACGTTTTCTAACCAGTCCTGGATATAAGAAAGATTTTATTGAATCAAAATAAATAATTTCTCGTTGTTCATCTAATGAATAGCACATTATAGTAGATAAATCCTGAAAACAAATATGTACCTAGGTTTCTATCAGTGGTTTGTATGTAAACTATCGGGAATCAGTCAATTTCACCCTGATGACACGAAGAGATTTGCTATTAAATTCAAGTTCATTCGATTCAGAAGATAAACATTTGAGATTATTCGACCTAGTTTATGATCTGACGATCTTCACAATGTTTTTTCTAGACAACCATGCTTAGATGAGAGTTTTCTCCCGTACATAAAGTTACCTTGCTTTGGAGAGTAAGAATTCTATTGAATACGAAAAAGAAAATATTGAAAGAAAAATGTTCTTTTTAAATAGTTGATGCTCATTTGTTGATTTCACTCGCGGCAGTACTTACACTTGAATAGTTACTGACAACCAGACAAGTAAACAATTCATATGAGAGACCCAACCACTAATGACATCGTCGCTTGTAAGTCCATTATTGTATGTATTAAAAAAAAGTACGCAGTACGTTTCTATGCTATTTCAAATTCTATGTTTTGACGAAAAGAATAAAAACGTACACAAGAAAAGAACCAAAAAAAGCTAACTGGTCGTCTTTTGTATTCTATTTAAACGAAAAATATTTCTAGTTTTGATCAGTTAGTTTCTGCAAACAAAAGCAATCAAACTTGTATCTTGAGCTCCTTTTAAGCTCAGAAATCATCATCATTTCATTGACTGTAGGAAATCCTTTACAAGAGAGTACATGGGAGATAGTTATAAAAAAAGTCTGTAAAAGCTTCACGTCTTGACTAAAATAACAAAAAAATGTTTAGGGCGAAAAAAATCGAAAATCGGTTATTTCTCTTTCTGAACATTATTCAAGTCAACTAACACACATGAGCAGTGCACTGTATTCTGAATAAAAATCAGAGGAAATGTTTCCATACTAAATGGATCATGCTGCTAAATACTTATCAGAAATTAAGTTGTTGAAGCTGTATGACTTACATAGACAACAGGAGATGAAGAGCATCACTGGAATTCTTGAAATTGTGGGTAGGGGTGTGCAGTGTCGGTGTACTGACCACCGACTTGCACCGACGGTGTATCCAGTGAAGCACCGACTACGCTGGGAACACTGGTTGAATTATTCAGTGTTCACTTAAGCACTGGTACGCAGGCAATTTCTTATCAACTAAAGTAATATGGACTACTGTCGTATCTTCTGGAAGAAAAATACACATGAAAAAGACGCTTGCATTGAACAAGACAACATGATATGGACAACGTCTCAATTTTGTTTCTTATAGTTGACTGTATTCAAAGTAATACTTTCAATTCATTTATAAGTTATCCTTTTTCTGTTAGCATATAGCATCCGCTATTCTTCGTGCAGTTTCTCCTTGCATGCTTTTTATTCATTCTCTCTCGTCACTTCTGACCATATTTCTGATCAATGTTTTCATTTATTTTAACCCTTGCTGGCGTAATTTTAAGTGTAAGTGACTATATTCGACTTCATCGTTTTATTCTCTCAAAATAACACCAGCGCTGAAACAGCCCAACTCAGCGCTGTTTCAGCACCAGTCGCATTACTCAGATTAGAATGTCCAGATTTTTGACTAATGCTCTTGTCGGAGAGGGATGTTTATGTGATTGATTTTATTAAATGGAAGTATGTTTAGGAGAGATGTAGTGATGAATTTTGTTGATGCATTTTGTTTCGTCTGTTCTGCATATTTTGAGTTTGATTTAGTTTGCTGATAGCTCCTGTAGTTTCTGTGGAATTGCTGATGACATCGTATTTTTGGGAGAAATTTTGGAGGAATCGTATCAGTTTAGTGGTGTTTTGGCCTAAGAGAAACTGAGATGCGTATAGACAAGTCTAGCTATTTCCAAAGAGAGCGATCGGATCCGTTACTGATTCCTCAACCAGGAATCCCATCAGATATTGTTGGCTCGTTAGATTCCACAAGATCCGATGGGATCCGACATCGAATTCATTCACCTGGGTAGTACGCCAAAATGATGAAATACATTGTTGGGATGTTTTGAATTGAATGATGGTACTTACGTATTCGAGTAAAATAATAAGTGATGTAATCCATCGAAGTTTTTTGTGTTATTTAAAATTATAGATTCTTCGAGATTTTGATGCCATTGGGAAAGATGTATACTTTGGCAGGTGCAATAGTTCAGTATCCTAAACTTCAGAGACCCTCAGTGCTTCAGTGAACACTGAATAACTCAATAAGTGTTCCCAGCGTAGTCGGTGAAGTCGGTGTCAGTGGAATCGGCGTGTCAGTGACGCCGACGACAGTGTAGTCGGTGCTCCACTGGATTCACCGTCGGTGTACTCAGTGGTCAGTTTTTCAGTGTTTACACCGACACTGCACATCCCTAATTATGGGTGATAAGTGATTATATTACCTCATTTAAAATAACTAGGAAGTGAATATCACATTTCTCAAGCGCGTTCGAGTGATTATTGTCTAAATAAAAAAAAATAGATGAACACATGCGAAAGAAATGAATAGAATATTATTCATGTACATTTATTTGATTCACATTCTGATATGGTATCTATTAATCTTTGACATAAATTAGCACTGAATTAACTGCATTTTTTTCTAACAACAAGTGGCAAGTTATATGAATTGCATCGTAGTATATGGAAAATTATTGTACACATACGTTTTTAGAAGAATTCTAAGTATTTTCATGCTGAGTTCAGTATTTTCGAATGAATCTGTTCTGTTTCGATTTATCATCTTCATGTTATTCAAGTTAACGAATAAAACAAATAATTCAGATAGTATATCAAATTTTCTTGTTCTAATTCGATTTTCACAAGCTCGACTAGCGTAATTTCATTTATTATTATCTTACGCACATAAAGAAAAACAAAATAGAAGTAAACAGTAGGCTGATATAACAAGATAATTTAGGGCGTATATACTTGAATTCCAGCTAGTATCATTTCGATCTTCGAAGAAGGACATAAATAACTATGGCCTATACGTTTTCGAGATTGTTCTACTGTATTTTCTACGAATATTGTTTGCATTTGAATCAGTATATTGCTAATATTTAACTCAAGCATATACAGTAATATTTGTAATGAGAAGAAATTTGCAACGCTGTTAAAGAACACACTTTGAATAGAGAATCAGTGTAATTTTGCAATAATTCAATCCGTGAATGACAATTCTCAACTATCAGTAATCACTATTAGCATCCCATTTGATTGTATGCTAGGTTATATGGTGTGAGACTTAATTTTGAATAAATCGGGGTATAATTATTAGTGCATAGTACTTCCGAGTACAATTCTATAGGAAATTAAAGTAGAATAGTCAAATTTTGCTCAGTCAATCGAAAAAGTATGATAAGTCACCATCGACGCCTTCTAATGTTTCTTTTAATTGGAGAAAAAGGATGCATTGATATTTCTCTTTAGAAAAAAAAAATATTTAGAAATGAGCGTTTATCAAATTCAACTAAGCGAATGGTATAAAGAATGTTGCAATAAAAAATATCGAATAATAAAAATATTGAAAGATAATGAAAGCTAGATAAAAATGATGTCGAATATATTATATATAATAGTTCAATTTATTTAGATGTAAATAATGTTATTGAAGTTTCGAACATAGCATTTTTTTAACGATCATATGCACAAATAGGATCCAATGGAATCAATACATAAGTGATATAACAGAAAATAGAGGTATTAAGCCCCCCTCCCCAGATCTGAGTTGTCACTTAGAAAGGTCCGTTTGAGCTGAAATTTTCAGGGATGACTGGTCTTCATTAGAAACAGTCGTGATAAAAATTTCAGTTCGATATATTGAACTGAGCCGAAAATATGGCTTATTTACACACGAATTATGGCTACTAGGAGAATCCCTAAGGCTCTGTCAGTAGAAGAGCTATAAAAGTAGCGCTTGTTTTAAATTAAACTCAACGCCAATACGCAAATTTTGTCAGAACAGAATTTTAAAATTTGCTTTATCTCGTGTTTTGCAAGTATTTTACTCGAATAGAGGTCAAAATTTGGCTAAAAATGGCCACCTGTTGATATTGAATCCGATTTTTCTAAGTTCAGGAATCAAATATAAAAAATCTGATCGGACAAGATTTTACTTGCACTTGAAAGCTTCAATATAAAAAAGAGACCTTAATATCTTAAATCGCTTGAAACTAGTTTCATTTTTTCTGACAAAACAAACCTTGTTTTGAGAAAAACGATAAATAAGTTTAAGGAGGAGGGGAGCTCGCGGTTCCTGGTTTTTCGATTTAATAGGCTCAGCTGATCGAGCATATGTTTTTACGTATATCCTCCAGCTTTTACGTTTTTCTGATTTGTCTACCCCGAATTATAATCAAATCAAGACTAGATTTTTTTATGAAAAACTCATCCCTGGATGCATCTAGTATTAGACTGACTCTGCGCACAAAGTAAAAGCGGAAAAAACTCTTTATATATGAATCGATTGAGAACTCTTCCCTCTATCTGACACATTTTAAACGAGCTTGAAAGAAAAATCTTTCGTACCGTTTTGTAGTGAATACTAGGGTTTAGACAGCTTTTATTTACACTCCAATAGCTTTCAGTCGTATTTTCAGTATTATGTTGATATTCAAAAATATATTTCAGCGTAGCATTCGATAGAGATTTTCAAGCGCTACAAAATGGCATAAGAATATTGAAATTATAACAACGGTTTGAGAAAAGAATCTAGAGTGATGCTAGTGTGGAAACCTGCTTTTTGCTTATTTTCACTTTTAAGTTGTAGATTTGCACGAGAAGAATGCCAAATTCAACAAAATGAATACGATATTGTTAATCCGCATTAAAAACTGGGTAGAATTACATAGTTTACAAAAGGTTCCAGGGACGGTCAATTCTTTTCGATTTTTCACCCGTACTCCCTTCAGGGATAGGGTGAGAAGTCATCATCGCCAAAAAACCTTTTAACCCCTCAATTGAATGAAATCGATACAACTATCATTTCCGCACATATTCATTGTATTTCTTCTTTCCTAAACGGATTTATTTAACTACAAGACAGCAATCTGTGAAGCAAGGTAAAACAAATCGCCGTCGGGTCGGGAACTGTCTCTTTTTTATTCGGAGAACATTTTTATGGAAAACAAACGTCAGGTTCGTGATCAGCGCACTGAGTAAGCTGTGTCTAGATCAAACTTCAGAAAAAAAGAAAAACAAAATTTGGTTTTCGGGAGGGTGGCCTGGCCAACGCAGAATGATTTTAGAAAAAACAAAAATTTTTTTTTCAAAAGAAAGTGCACTGTTTTGTTCAAAATTTTATACTGATTCCAACCATGTAACTATTTTTTCAGGAAATAGGTCGGTCAAAAAATGGCCTTACCGCTACTTGTCTTTTCTCGAAAAACAAGGTACGGTTTAGTATTTTTTCGATAAATCCCTTATAATCGAACCTTTTTTAAAAAACCTATATATATTCTGAAAGAGGAGACTTTGAGGCATCTACCCATAATAAAAATTCAAACTTTAATCCTTTCAAAAAAAGCGACTTTTTAAGGGGGGCGGGGCCTTAACAAAAGTGAAGTGAAGGGAAGATTGTAATTTTATTCTTTTTGTATAGAGCTCATTCAAAGTACTTATACAATATCGTATTGCATGTATCGATGCTAGTTTTTATCGACCTTATAGCCACCAAAATAGAATTCTAATAATCTGGCTCTGAATTTAGCTACTTTATTTTGGAGACATAGCTAAATAGTACAGCGCCTACTTATGTCATCTTCAAAATTTTCGATATTTTTATCTTACAATTTTCTTTTTTTCGGTATATTCTATTTCGACATTTTGTTTTCTACCTTTCAATTTCGACCTTTTCAATACATACCGATTAAGCCCTTAAGCTTTTGTTTTTCCATTATCACTTGCCTGACGGTCGTATTAAAACTAAACGATATTTAGCGAGCATCAATTTAGAATCAATCTCAACACAGTTGGAATGGCGTCGATTTTTATAACCCTACTAACTTTACTATTACTCGAAAATTTCACGACAAGTTTGTACATCATACAAACCAACGAGGATGAACATGGTTTTCAATCGGCTAATTATGGGTATAGATTTAGATCTGTATAAAAGGAGAAAATTTCTTTTGTCAATAATATTTTCAATGTAATTAGATCGATGACGGAACAGCGCGCATTTCAACTTCTTTCTCTTTCACTGACTGGTCGATCAAATTCAGATGCTTTCCTAGAGCAGTTGTACGTTCCGCCTGGAGAGAGACCGATTAAGTTTTTCTGGTCAGGCTTCGGTATTTCTGGTAGTGCTGAAGTGGCTGCTGAAATAGCTAGCTACCACAACGGGGTGACTTTGGAAATGATTCTTGAGTGGCCAGAGAATGCTGCTGTCAAACAACAAATGTGCACTTGGCCAGCATGGGGCGATGTATCACCAACTGCCGAAGCATGTAAAGAGCAATGGAGAAGACTCTCAGAAGTATATGCGGAGAAAACGCGCGGTAAGCAAAACTACTAACTGAACGTCTAGATAGAAATCATTGTATTTTAAACAGTTCTGTAATCTGACCTCGTAAAAGATACTTTCGCTTAATATCTACCCATATTATACTCAAAAACCAATTCTGCTCAATAATTTTAGTTTTAAAAAGCATGTAATGTAAACATATATAGACAGAAACTGATTTCACAGTCTAAAAATATTTTATAGAAAAGTTTGTATCTATTTCATTTATCCGCGACAGCAAGAAATCAGATAATACAAGGCAGTCGATGGAGTCTTCACATCTTTAATCGACCATTGAACCGTATTGAATTGAACTAATGATTTTACTTCAGGTCCTGCTATTCCGATTCTCGGTGAACAAGTAGCACCAACTAGTGTGTGGTTGACGCATGAAAAGAATGCACTGCATAAAAGTCAACAGAAAGGTAATTATGTCTATGGATTTCAAAAGCCAATGGATCTCTATGAAGTATACTGCATTAAAATGGCTAAACAAAAAACAAGTTACCCAGAGCTCAAAGCGCGAATCTGTACCAAGCAAACTGCCTAAATATGTGAATGAATTCAGAAATCGACAATGCTAGCTTTGCTGAATGCTCTCGATTTTTCTAGAATGAATAAAATTTTTAACTACTTTATTTTCTACGATTGCTCTTACTTGAAGATTGTCTACACAATATCTTATAGACAAAAATAGCTCCTACTACGATTGAATTATAATTCCCTTCTAGTAAAAACAATGAATTCAATCATGAGTTAATACTATTGTCGTTGAACTTAGGCGTAAAATTCTAAAATTACTAAAGGTTTCACTATAGCGTTTGGATTAGATATGCACCATCTACATCTATGATTTGGATATTATCCTAATTCTTTTAGTGTCGTGGGAATCAATAGGTTTGATAAGTAGTTTACCAAAAAAATTGATCAATTAGAATATATCAGGAAAATCAGTCATCTTTTGAACAAATATGTATGAAAAATGACTTTATCTCATGAAATTCTTGGATTTTGTAAATGAGGTAAGTTCGTTATTAAATGAAGATTTTCATTCAGAGAAGTATTAATCCAAATGGACGATTGAATCAATTTTTATGTAGAACGCTTTTTTTAATTCTAATGTTTAGATCAAACATAGAGAAGAATATACTACTTTTAATCAAAGAAATAATTGATCAAAAATTATTTTAACTGATATATATATATATAGATATATATATAGAAAGCATACATGAAGTAGGAAATTATCTAATACGCATTCGATAATATAGAAAATATTAAATGTTAGGTGCAATAAAATTACACGTGTATATTATAGTTAATTTGAAATTTACTATAACCATAAAATACACTACTGTTATCGGCTGGATTTTAGATCACTTTTTATGACAGAAAAATGACTATTTGTCGTAAATATCAACTAAATATGATTTAATTGCATTTGTAGTTGACAAAGTTATTCTCATAATGTATGAATATGGGGAATTGATTTAGGCTTAGTGGAAACGAGTGATTATCTAAGACAAAAGATGCTTTCAAAACGATTTTATTGTCTGGAAAATGTTGACTCAATTTTTATTTCTAGTATAAGTTATGTTTATAAAGGTGTACCCATGAGAAGCTGTTTACCAATATCCATATTGTAATACTGGTCTTTTTCTTAAAGATTTTCTTTATTTTTTGAATTCCCATATATAAATGCTTTCGCATTCTAATAGTTGATTACCATTAAATGCTTGATTTTTCATGTTATAATAACAATTTGATCATATGATGAAACACTTCACTAAGATTAGCATTGGTATGCCCATTTCTTCACGCTATCTTTATGATTTTATCAACAGCAGTCGATACTATTTCACCACTGTAGTCTCAAAATGGGCTCTCTTTACTCCACGCGTTATATTTTGTTTCTCTGTTTTTCTCTGATTGTTTTTTCTGCCACAATATAAATATGATGATGACACACACACACACACACACATTATAGCTAAAATGTCAATGTCTATGAAGCTTCATTTTGAACTATTCTACTTGTTCGTATTACATACATCAAAAAAGAATCAGAAAAAAAATCGCATTATATCTTTTCTTTTTTATTTATCAACATTTATCTAGAGATAGATAAATAAACGAACATTACAACATATCCGTCTAATTTTTCTTAAGCGCTATTGTGAAAGATATAAGGTCATACATGACTGCCTTTTCTCTTTCAAATGCGATAAAATAAAAGTATTTTTACTAAGACTCCTACACGTGAGTATATGGGTGACGTGGTTGTTTTATATTCTGCTGTATTATTCAATGAATTATTCATCAAATGACTAAAAAACCAATAAATTACTGCATGGGAAATATATGATTCATCTGATTCTCATCCCTCTTGTTCTCTTGCGATTCTCTACTTATTTTATTCTTGTTTTAGAACAGCACAGCTCGAAGCTGTGGTACCAATTTATCAAACACTTCATTCTTCAGTTGAATTAGTTCCATTGATCGTACTTTCTCTCGTAGCGCTCCTTTTATATACAAAAATATATCAAATTGATTGATTCATTTCGCCGTTCTCTTCTCTTTCGCCTTCAGTTCTGTGATAACTTCACAAATATTATTTAATGCAACTATATAGTCTATCGAATAAAACACGATTGCAATACAATCACCAAAAAGGACTGCGTGTGACACTAGGATTAGTAATAAAGTGTTATTGATATTACACAACAACACACGTGTATTTGCTTTTTTGAAACTGATATTTGTCTTTCTTTGGCAATATCGATCGACCTTCACTTCCACATGGCGAATACTACGACGAGTTCCGCTCAAAAGCTACAAGGCTCTTCACTTTCACAGCTTCTTAGTACTCTCGTAATCGCTGCAATCATTGCAATCATTCAAATTACTATATTCGTCATTATCAGAAAAAGATTCAAACGTATCTATGAACCAAAAACATTTCTTGGAGACATGAAACGACGTGTCAAACCACTACCGAGCGCTTTTTATAGTTGGCTTTTCACGTTATTGAGAATGCCGCAAGAAGATTTAATTCGTACTGCTGGTTTTGATGCTTACTTCTTCGCCCGTTATCTTTATGTTCATGGTCTCTTCTTTCTGTGCTCGTTTGTTGTTCTAGCAGTTATTTTATTTCCAATCTATACTATCGATGGTAAGGGTGAATCTTATGATAAACATGGGCTCGACATACTGACTTTCGGTAATATTCTACCACTTCATTCTTCTCGTTATGTAGCTCCATTGGTACTCGCTTATTTTTTCATCGGAGCCTTTCTCTACCTTTTATACACAGAAATGAAAGGCTTTGTGAGAAAACGTCAAGCACTCTTGTCAAGTCCTATATATCAGTCTCGCGCCAGTGCAGCAACCATACTTGTTACTACCATACCCGAAGCATATATGTATGAAGACGTTCTCTTTCGAATATTTAACCAATTTCCAGGCGGAGTCAGATACATCTGGATTAATAGAAATCTCAAAGATCTTCCTGAAAAGGCAGAGAAGCGCGCAAAACTCATGGAAATACTTGAAGCAACGGAATGTAAATTGATCAAAACAGCAATGAAAATCGAGACGAAACGTCGAAAAAAACTCCACAAGGAAATGTCCTCGGAAATTATTGAGGAGACTATTACAAACAACGAGCAACACACTATTCATAACTATATTCCAGAGAAGAAACGACCGACGATGAGAACTGGATCTGTACCAGTGTTCTCGTCTTTATGCTTCGGCAAAAAAGTCGATACGATCAGATACTGTAAGGAGACTATTTCCAAAATCAATACGGAGATCGAAATGGCGAAAGCAACACTACACAATTATACTCCTATAAATTCAGCATTCATTCAATTTAATAAACAGATTGCTGCTCATATGGCCGTTCAAAGTGTTTTAGCGTCCATTCCTTTAGCAATGACACCTTGTTACAACGATGTAAAGCCAGCGAATATTGTTTGGCCAAATTTGAAGCTGACTTACTACCAGAAAAAAGTCAGAGAACTTATCATGCTGAGTGCAACTGTGACTCTCATTATTTTCTGGGCAATTCCAGTCGCTTTTGTTGGCATCCTTTCTAATCTAACGTACTTAACAACCAAGCTCACTTTTCTTCAGTTCATTTATAACCTGCCGAGTGTTCTACTGGGCTTGATTACTGGTCTTTTGCCAACCGTTCTCCTAGCCATTTTAATGGCACTTCTTCCTATTGTATTAAGATTATTGGCAAAAATATCTGGAATTCCCACAACAGATGCTATTGATCGTTATGTTCAAGGATCCTACTTTATTTTTCAAGTCGTTCACGTCTTTCTGGTTGTTACGATTTCGAGTAGTATTTCGAGTGTCATAGTATTGATTATTCAGAATCCAACAAGTGCTGGAACAATACTTGCTGCAAATATTCCGACTGCAAGCAATTTTTTCTTTAGTTTTCTCGCATTACAAGGATTGAGTATAGCATCTGGTGTTTTATTACAAATTGTTGTACTTATTTCATTTTATCTATTGGGAAAGCTATTCGACAATACACCACGAAAAAAGTGGAAACGATACTTTACACTGAATAGTCTGAATTGGGGCACAGTATATCCTCTATTTACGAATTTCGTTGTTATCACTCTAGTCTACTCGATCATAGCACCGCTGATGCTCATCATTACTGGAGTAGCATTCGGCTTGTTTTACATCGCCTATCTTTACAATATGCTTTACGTTTCAGATTTCCCAAACGATACCGGTGGTTTAACGTTTCCAAGAGCAATCTATCAGTCATTTACTGGAGTTTATCTTATGGAAATTATGCTTGCAGCACTTTTCTTTATGGCACAGGATGAGTCTGGTTTGCAATCAGCCATCGTTCAAGGTGTATTAATGTGTGTGTTGATCATTATTACTTTGGGCGTTCAGTTTGTGATGAGTTCAAGCTTCGATCCGCTCACACATTATCTGCCTGTAGACGCAGAAGAATTTTCGCAACTGAAAATTTCTGTTTCAGGAAAATTTGCATGGGCAAAAATGGCAATCAGCGCTGTGAGTCGCCCTGTAAGATCAGCTTATCGTACGGGTACCATCAATAATATAGATGATGCAGTGATTGAGCCATACGATAATACAATGGAGAACGCATATATGCATCCAGCATTACGTGACCGCCAACCAATAGTTTGGATTCCAGAAGATAATTTGGGTGTTGCATCAGCCGAAGTACAGAGCACTAGAACTTCTGGATTGAATATTGCTATATCAACTGAGGGAGCCTGGTTCGATAAAAACATGAATATCAAAATTAATGGTTCGCCTCCGGACTATATCGAAATGCTAGAAAACAATGCTTTCTCAAGACGATTTTAGAATGACGTATTGTTTGGTAAAAGACATCATTTATCGTGTAAAATGTATTTAGCTACTGATTCTTATATTATGCTATTGAAAGACAATCTATTATATTAATACCGACTTATTCTTGTTCTTTGAATTCAAGCTGAATATTTAATTCATCAATGATTCTCTATTCAACATTCATCATTAAAACTTTAGAATCTGTAAGGCTTTTAGTCATCACTCAAAAAAAATAATAATTCTATACAACTACGCTTCTATGTCATTCTCAACAAAAAAACACTATTTCAACGCTCAAATTCATCATCGTGTCTCACTAAACAACGACTTTTAACATACGGTTCACCCAGATTTTTCTTCTGCTCATTTGCGTGATTTTATTTTTAACGCCTCCAAAAGTCATTTCTAGCATGCTTTCCTGTTATAAAGTTTTTTTTTATACAAATCTCCCAGAGTTCATCTTTTTTTTTTAAATAAAATTTCCTTTTTTTAAAAACAAGCGAATTTTTATGCACAAATTCAATAAATATACATATTTGTATTTTAAATAGCGGTAGAGTTTACTAAGTTTTTAGGTAAAATTTTTCAAAATTAGATTCAAATATTTATTGTTAAAATAGTATTATTATAGGGAGAAATTTTATATCCTTTAATACTGGCGATAATGTTTCTGATCTGTCGTGCTGTCCTGTGATTTCCCAAATCGCATAGCTCACCATGGTCACAGTTCAATAGACTGTTGGAAGCATGATTGATTTTCGAATACAAAGCAATCAACCATAGAAATAGACAATGAGATTACTCATATTTTGACAGAGAACCATCCTTTAGAAGAAAAAAAAACTTTTAATTGTCTTCGAAACAACGTTTCGTGCAAAACTAAAATGAGCTAATCATTGAACAAACTAATGAAGATATTTCCCAAAATGTTTTTTTTTTCTATTTTACGACTAATTCATGGCCAACCAATAGCTCTAGTTCAAACAAAAATAAATACTTCATAGATACCTATCCGTATGATCTGTTTAAATCTATTATCGATAGCCATTTGATTGTATTTTGGTCATATATTGATCTAATTATTTCTATATCTGTAGAAAAATATAGAATGACATAGATCTTTTTCTGATAGGATAAATTTGGAAATATACTTCAAGCTTTTGGTACCTGGTCATTTTGAATCTTTGAGAAACAATGAAATTTCCTGTGGAATACTGAACATTTTTATCGTACTGTTTTGAAGTGCAGAAAAGTAAATAGCAAAATATCTGCTAACTCTAGCTTGTGTATCGTCATCTCTTTCAACCATCTTTGTCAAAGCTATACAACCCACATAGATTGTGTCGTTCCAAATATAGCTCAAAAAATACCGCAAAGAACCGACACTAGCAAGTATAAAAATCATTCATAGTTAACACCTTTCATATATAATGCAATATATTAAACACCCCAAATAAAATTATGATTGAATCAAAAAATGCAGAACTACTCCGTTAGACGTCAGTTATTCTATGACTACGTCGTTTTGAAGTTTTGAACTCGTCCTAGTCATTTCAAGAATAGAATACTGTCATCAAGTTTACATGATCGAATTCGATCGACAATATGCTTTTATAAAAGAATTTTCTTTACAAAGATTTTTCAGATTCTACATTTTTTGAATCATTGTATCAATTGTACTGAAGATTGTATTGATTCAGACACAAGTGTTAGTAATCGACTACATTGAGTTTACTCAATTTTCATAAATAATTTACATAAAATTGTTTCTATTTTTATGTGATCATTCAACTATGTCAATATATAGAATACATTCGACAGTTATCTGCAATGAATTAGAAAGATTCAACATCAGAACAATTAATCTAACACAACAATATCTTTTTTGAACTTTTCAATCACATTTACCTTCTATTCACTACTTCTTTCTTTCTTTGCTTGTTTTTGTTGTAAAAATAAGTGCTAAATCTTCAGCATTACGATAATGATATGCAATTTTCCAGTTTCATTTGATACACTTAAGCAAACAAAATTCTCAATAATATCGTTCAGATGAAAACTCACAATTATTCAAGACTAATACACAAAAAAAGCAGATAGGCATGTTTTCATTGACATAGAAAATGTCAAGTTTTCTCTATAACTAACGTAAGTATTATTTTGGTAGAATTCGTTGCGTTTTACGGATCGACATTTCTTCTTCAATGAATATAAATATTCAAATGATAGGCTTTTCGACAGTATAACGACATTCTGTTCTCTGGTGAGGCGTAAAATTTGTTCACACAAATTCTTCTATATGTATATGTGCGAGTCAAACATTTAAAGATGAAAGGAGTATGTTTCTATCGACATTTGACTTGACACACGCCAGTCATTCAACTGATATCAACACCTCATAATGCACATAGGAGACGGCGAGTTTCAGAAGCTACTGACAATGCCATAGAGTGTTAAAATATAGAAAGAAAAAAAGTTAGATACTTTTTTTATTTTGTTGCATATTTTGACTAAACAGAAGAGTATGTTGATCGTCAACATTAATGAGTCAATCCTATG
The DNA here is from genome assembly GCA_900239745.1 of Rotaria magnacalcarata. NCBI lineage: Eukaryota > Metazoa > Rotifera > Eurotatoria > Philodinida > Philodinidae > Rotaria > Rotaria magnacalcarata. Next base: position 56,772 of record OENM01000012.1, read on the forward strand.
CTTTATCGTTGAATTTTCAGTAAAGATAGCATTCATTCTATTCAGTTATGTTAATGGACAAGTACATCAGTAGGTGGTCGACAATAAGTCATTGATGCGTGAATTTTTCTAAGTGATGATAATGGCTTTAGGCTACGTTTCTAGCTACAGAGAAAAAAGAACACCTCAATCTAATGATACGAGTGTAAACAGGACAAAGAAAAAACAAATAGATAGAATTTTCTTTTCTGCTACTCGTCGTATACATGACTAAGCTAACGATTTTTTTTTAAATATTTGTTTGTTTGTCGATGAACAATTGTTTTTCTACTCTATTATTCAAAGGTGATAAACCGATCGTAATGAGACAACTTTATAGCTGTAGTACATTCAATGAACAAGAAACAATGTTCAAAGATCAATCATTCGCCTGTTTTATTGACAAGATATAATAAAAGCTAAATAGTGAACGTTTATAGAACCTGATTGGGTTGTGTGTAAAAGAATTGGTCTAGTTTACTTAAGAGATTCGAATTTGAGTTTGTTTACTAGAAACTATTGAATCGGGTCGCTACCCGATCCGTCCTATATTCGTCCCATTTCAAATTTTTCCCGCTTTAATTGACTCCTAACTGGTCCCTTGCCTGATTGGTACTAATCTGTCGGAATATCTTGATTAGCGGCATCTATTGGAGACTAAATATACAAACTACAATACCTTATATCTCGCTGATCTTCCGTCACACATAAAACTTTGGAAAATAGATACGTAGCAAACACAAAGAAGATTTCTTATATCAGTCTAGCATATCAAACAAGTATCGTGCTTAAGTTCACACATAGCAAACATTTAAAACCTGTGTTGAACTTTGAAGGATATCAATATACAAAGAAAAGGGAAAACAAAGCAATGAACGAATCACGATGCCGAGATCGTAGTTGTACCAGTTCCCTTTCAACATGCTCAAAAGATCAGGGACGAGTTGGGAGTAGCTAAAAACACAGAGGGATGAGTTAAGAAAATTCTATTTTGACACCTATTTGAGATGGGACGAATCGAGGCTAAACCATTGAATCGCGAGCATAGCCAAATGATGTTTTCGAAAAATAAATTTGTGGTTTGATCTTATCATAATGTGAAATATTAATATATTCTAGAATATTTATAAATCTATCGAACGTAAAGAGAGAGAGAGAGAGGGAACTTTAACTGTGTAAAATATGTATAGATAAAACATGAATTATTTTCTCTCACTTTTCTTCTTCTCATACACCCATGTGATGTAATGAACGATTAAATTGACACATTTTTCAAACTTTTAGATTTTTCTCTAAAGCAAGTTTAATACCCGACAAGATCAAAGCAATATATAGTGTTATTAACAGCAGTGACGGTGACCGATCGAAGAAAAAAAGGTGAAGGTAGCTTAAAGCAGCAAGCAACTTGTTGATTCCAATTTCAACAATATACATACATGCGTATATATGTATATATATATATATATTTGTCAAAGAGATGCGGCATCAAACTGATCGATCGATAAAAAAAGGAAATAATTGATCTTTGTTTTTGAAAAAGTTGTTTTCATTTTCAGTTTCCTTTTAAAAGAAACGCTGTTAATACCGTTACTATCTTAACACATTCAATCATTAATATTTTATAATTGATTAAATTTTAGAAAAAAATAGTTTTAGCTCTTTACACCCACACTTATTTGTGCTACTTTCGCTTTCGCATATAGCATTGATCGAAATAAAACAAAAAAATGAATATGAATCTATAATTAGGTGTAAATCTATTCGTTATGTGATGATCATTATCTAATAAAAGGTCGCATCAGATAGTCTATTGAATAATGACTGATCAAGCTAAACGCCCTACAACATTTTTTTCTCATCGTTTATTAATGATTCGCTTTCCAAACTGTGTTTGTATATCGAACATGTGATTATAAAAAGAGAAAATAACAAATTTAGGACATATGCGTAAATAGACAAGCATCACACGAATTTCTTAATGCCATCAGGTTGTTATGTAATGCTGTCAAATCGACTCATCTCTTTTTAATCTTGTTTTATACATGCGACAGGTCAAAAGGTGAGAAAATTACTAACTGCCAATTGCTAGAAAAGAAAAACCTTCAAACAAGTCAATCTGGATCACAGTTTGTTGTGATTCATAAAAGAAAAACTATACAATAATCGACTTTGTTTTCTTTTCCTCTTTTTATGCATAGATTTTCGAAGTCCATCATCATTTTGAAGAGTTTTTCTTTAAGTTATCTATGTGCTATACAGTTCATTTGTCACCTTATCAAATCGAAACGATGCCTTAATTGTGTATTATATAATTCTCTCACGATCTCATTCTTTCATTTCATTTATTCTTCTTATATTAATTTTATGAGCGGATCATTCGTTTATCGTTCGATAATATCCAGCTTGTTTACACTTAATAAGGTAGAGGTGAAAAATACAGCTGGCATAATTGAATATTGATTTAAATGATGATTAGATCAACAAGTAATGTATAAACGATCCTCTCATACGAATTAAGTAAAATTGATAGCTGTCTAATTGTATTAATAAATATAAAGATATAAATATAATCTCATATAAATTATTTCGTTAACTTTGAAAGTTAAAGTCACTTGGAATATCGTCGTATCCTCAATGAAACTTCATTGCTCTCACTATCATTCAACGATAAATATAAAACTTGAGTCAAATTATTATCGTTCCTTTCATTGGTAGACAGTCGAGAAAGAGAAAGCGCAAGAGAAACAGCAACAAATAATTTCTTTCTCTTTTATTGTCAAAAGAAAAAGTACTTCTATTTTTGTCCAGTTGTTATTCTATATAGGAAGAGTGTGATTACTTGAGCATATATTTGTGAAAATTATCTATACATTAACAATGCTTGATAATAATAATTTATTTCAACGTGGTACTGTTGCTTCATCCGCCTATGCTTCAATGGCTGCATTTACCGCTGCTGCTAATATGTATAATTCATTCTACCCGACAACAGCAACAACACAAAATGATCCAGTAAATTATTTTGCTTGTACAGGTAAGAGATATTATTCGAAGATTTCCAAAAAAATGAATTACATATCTATTTCAGAAATGAAACGAGAACAACTTGATCCAAAAGTGTCTGTGAAACTTGAAGGAATGGATTTATGGAAAAGTTTTCATTCATTCGGAACTGAAATGATCATTACGAAGTAGGTTCAATGTATAACTATCAGTTTATTTTTATTTTTATTTTGTTTAACCTACATAGAAATGGTCGTCGATTATTTCCAACTTTTCGTGTTTCTGTTAGTGAGCTTGATCCTAATATGAAGTATATGTTTCTATTAGATATTGTTCCAGTCGATGATAATCGATATAAATATCAAGAATCTGCATGGATTGTCTCTGGGAAAGCTGAACCTCACATCTATGGACAGTAAGTAAAGTATAAATGTTTTCACAATCAATCGAAATCGGATATATTCTTTTTCAGTTATTATATTCATCCCGACAGTCCACAATGTGGTGCACAATGGATGAAACAATGCGTTCTATTCAATAAAGTTAAAATAACAAATAATCCAATGCAATCGTCTAATCAAGTAAAGTTTATTGTGATCTTAATGTGAGAATCGTTGTTGAACAGTTTTATTTTTTCAGATTCTTATAAATTCGATGCACCGTTATATAATACGATTACACATAGTTCAAGCAACCGATGATTTTTCATTACGAACAGGCCCATTGAGCACTTTTCTGTTTGATGAAACTATTTTTATTGCTGTTACTGCTTATCAGAACGATCAGGTTAGTTGAAAACCATTCAGTGAAACGAAAGATGCATATCTAATAAATTTCTTTAGATAAAAAATTTAAAAATCGACAATAATCCGTTTGCAAAAGGTTTTCGTGAACTAACACATGGAAAAAAGTAAGGAGATATTAGAAAAAGTATAACGTACAATTTTTTATCGTTGTTTATATTTTAGAAATAACAGTAAATCTGTCAAACGTCTACAAGCAACTTGTGCATCAAATAAATTAACAAAATACGATGAAAAACAGCTTTTATATAAAAATGATTCTTCATTATTATCTTCAAATTCATATTCTCCACCTTTACACAGCACTACTATTGATTCAACAACATCAAGCTACATAAACAATAGTATTGGTGATCATGAACAAAACAGCGATGCACCAATATCGAATTTTCCTTCGATATATCAACGTCAATTTTCATACAATCCTTATCAAAATGACCCATCTTCTGTGTTCTACAATCCAACGTATTCCTATCTCGGATCATCGTCGGGATCAACAATAAATTTTCCTCCATATGGATACTATCCTACTTCAGTTTATTCAAACAATAATTATAATGCACCTTATTTTTGATGCAGAAAAAAAAGATAGTTTTCTTGTACCAGTCTATATTTCAAATAAAATTATTCATAGATTTCAAAAAAATGCAACTAATTGAACTTGTTAATACATATAGAATAGAAATGAATAGTTAATTTAATATTTCAAATGGGATTTTCACACTAGTTAGATATATCCTCTCGAGTATTGCTCACATCATCACAAAACAATATTGAAATTTTTCAATGATTCTCTTTGTGTGTGTCTCTCTCTCTCTCTATTCATAAACGATTATAGTCACACATCATAAAAAAAGAAAAACGTTTGCTTTTAGAGTAGTAATAGTTGCAATAGCAATAAATATAAATGGTCTAAATGTTTATTGAAGAAAAAGAAGAAGCATAAGACAATGTTTCCTACCTTCAAACGACAAAAAAAAGAATTAATTTTTATTGGACGAATTCATTGATTGGACCAAACGTTTAAGTATATATATATATATATATATAGAAAGAGGGAGAGAGAGAGTGCTCTTCCTTTCTCATTCTCTCTGTGTCGTCTTATGTCTTTTTCTCGATGTAAATGATTTTCAACTTACACATATTGAAGCAAACTAGAAACGATTGAATTACGTCACACATGCTATCGTACCTAACACCATCAATGTTGCCACAACTCTCATCATCTGATTCGACACTTGGCATCTGTTCCACATCTTCCGACGAAGGAAACAAATCACTATATCCCAATGAAGATGATAGTAGTGGACTTGTACACTCTTCACGTATTTTATATCCGCATGCGTATCGTCATCAGTCACCAGTGCCCCTTGTTTATGATCATCCGACAACACCAACATATGGATTTGGTTTTAGTTTTTATGATGATATGTCTCCATTTACTGGTAGATACTTTTTGAAGAATTTTTATTTCAATTGAAACTATTTACATTTATTGAATAGATCCAAGTCGAATGCCCTATACATATATACATACGACAAAACGTTCTGATCCAAATATTGATGTTAAACTTGAAAACATAGATTTATGGAAAAATTTTGCTGAACATAATTTAGAAATGATTATAACAAAAAGTGGAAGGTAAAAAGAAATTTCATTGTTATTATCACTTAAATAAACTAGCGTATACTCTACCATGTTAATTGTGTATCATGCGAGAGATATATTTACATATGATCATGTGTTAGAAACATCTGTTCGCCAATTGACATCAATGATGAATTCAACAACTAATTGATTTCATTTTTTTTTGTTGCTTTTTACACAACTATAGATCAGGTTTCTATGAGTATGCATATTTAGACGTATGTTTCCAACATTTAAAGTATCATTGGTTGGACTTGAACCAACACGTAAATACATTGTCTACATGGATGTTATACCCGTTGATAATCATCGATATAAATATCATAATTCTCAATGGATAATTACGGGTGCAGCTGAACCACATAGTAAGTTCGATATGTTTTTTTATTGATGTCAAGCAAATGAAGTTTTTGTTGTTGTGTGTTTTCAGTGCCAGGTCGATTTTATCCTCATCCAGATAGTAATTCAACGGGTGCACAATTAATGAAGCAACCATTATCATTCGGTAAACTTAAATTAACAAATAATACTGCTGATCAAAATGGACATGTAACTAATTTTCTTCTTTTTACTATTTTTTTGATTCAAATTAGATTTAACTGAATTGAAAATTTAGATTGTACTGAACTCCATGCATAAGTACATTCCTCGTCTGCATATTGTGCAAGCTTATAGTACGCCCAGTGCAGATACTAAATTGTCCATGACACCGTTTGACAATGTCAATATATTTGTCTTTCCAGAAACTCAATTTATTGCTGTCACTGCTTATCAAAATGATAAGGTAAATATTATTTTTTTTTACTATTTCGTGAAATACTTATTTGACTGGTGATATTCTAGGTTACTCGATTAAAAATTGATCATAATCCAGTAAGTGAAATCGGAAAGTATTCGAATAAATTTTACAATTTTTTGTAATTTTTTTAACTTATAGTTTGCTAAAGGTTTTCGTGAAAATAATGGACATGCTAGTCGAAAGTAAGAATTAATAATTAAAATTTACTTTGTATAATAATCATCATTTGTAGAGATGTAAAATCAACAAAGCGATCTCTTGATGATGATGATTATGATCGAAATATATATTCAACACCAGAACAATCAAAACGACGTAAATCAAGTTCAGGAGAAGAGGATCAAATACCTCCGTCACATATTATTCATACAAATGGTTCAATTAATATACCAGATTCAACAACTTCATTGACAGATTTATATGAAAATCAATTTCAATCACATTTCTATGAGCCTAGTTTGTATGCGTCACCTTATTCTCGGTTGACTCCGACTTACCCATTTTCTTATACACCAATATCATCAACTCCAAATGCGAATCCATTTTCATTAGCAGCAGCTGCTGCCAGTAGATATTCATCACCGTATTCTTTTTCTTCATCTTATTATCAATATCCTACTTCATCGTAAAAGTGTCCTTGCTTTTTTTTATTTGTCAATAAAACGTTGATGAAAATTTAGACCTCTTTTTTTTCTCGTTTTTACAAAAAGTAAATAATATATACACATTATTTTTAGCTACGATGTAACCTTGAATTGAAATTCGATGATGCATGAATATATAATGTTTGACATGAAAAAAAAATTGATATAAACTCTTTGAATAAATTAGTAAATATTATGATTATATCGTAATTCCTGTTGGTAATAAAATATTGAAATTAATTTAACTTAAATTTTCCCAGGACAAACAATCAGATACTAAGATCTGATAAGAATCTGAATCTGATCTTGTATGATCTTACAAGATCATACGAAAATCATACAAACAATCGTAGTCTCTGAGATCTTATATCGAGTCGCACAATCAGATTCTTGAAAGATCTTACACATTAATAAGATCTTTCAAGAATCTGATTGTGTGACTTGATATAAGATCTCAGAGACTACGATTTTTTGTCAGATTCTTGTAAGATTTCGCCCATATTCAAAGAT
>OENM01000012.1:66269-95823 GCA_900239745.1 Rotaria magnacalcarata
ACGCTAGCAGCCCGAACTCTTTTCATGGTATTCATAGCTCACTGGGATCTACATGATGCTCATCGTTCTGGCTCAAAAGCGATTGGACAGTTGGATATGTTCCCTCGTCAGAGAAAAACAATAAGACCTACTTGCATAAAATGATTCCATCTTTAATTGCATCTTCATAGGCACCTCCAGGAAATTTTTCACCAATTACAGCTTCAATCCACTGCTGAGCTTCTCGATCAAGTTCTGGATTACGTTTGCCCGACATCTAGATAATCCTAATATGCGCAAATGATTGCCAGGCATGCATTAGATGAAACGGTAGAAAAACAGGAGAAAGAAGAGAAAAACGAGCACACAAAAAAGGAACGAAAAACAAAAGATGATATTGATCAACGAAATGGATGCCGCTTTTGTCAATAACTCAAGAGAAATCTTAGTTCATGCTTGGTTGCAAGGGAAAATATGGCCTACATAGTGAAAACAACTATCGTATGTGCTCTTCAACGACTGTCAGTGGTGGTGATTTTGACGATTTCCGGCAATAGAACATAGCTGTTAGTTACTTCTTTATTTCTCCTATCAGAAAATATGGAACAGCTAACGCTTACACTATCGTCTAATTTAGGAATAATTCACATGTGCTTAGTCAAGAACTAGTAAGAAAAAGAAAAAGAAGTATATATATGTAGTGGATTCAGCGTAAATATTATATCAGATTGGTGCTTTATGATAAAACTTGCACTGTTTAGTGTTTTATTTTTTTTATATATGATGCAATTAAAAATTCATAATTAAAATTTCTATTAACTTTACTATATTAATCAGTCAATTATCTATAAAAAATTTTAAAAAAAGACATTTTTTCCCATCTCAATAAATACTGAATAAGAATGATAGCATTCGACTAGCAAGGAAACCCTAACGCCTATCAGCGAATGTCATTTGTATATTGCCACGATTGATGTATATATATATATAATATATACAAGAAGACATAGGCAAAAAGAAAGGAACGACGCAGAAAAGAAGAAAAACATAATAAGGACAAAATTCGCTGATTACAGAGAGTACGGTTTTCCTTCATAGATAAGAAGTGCATAATCGCATCTTCCAGAAATGATAGATGAAGCAATGTTGAAAGATGTCATCCTTTGAAATCTCTAAAATCTTGAAAATGATGAATGTTTTAATCTAAAAAATTCTAATTATTTTCAATGTCGTTAAACTAAAGAAATTATTAATTATTACAATCAACAACGACTCATATTAACTCTCGAAGAAGAACAAAGTTTCATCAATAATATATGAATCATAAATGACTAACTTGTAATTATCACAAATAATCTACAAGAACTTTTCTCAATTTTCTCGTAATGAAACTGAGTAATGATTGTTTTATTGACAGAAGTGTCACATAAGTTGTAAGGAAAGCAATTCGTTTCAAGTATCTTATGTATTATGTTTTTTCGTCATCCGATTGATTATCTTTAATATTACAGCTAGTATTGAAGTAAAACGTAATTTAATATAATTATTACTAAGCAGAAAATAATCGGAATTGATGGTCAGATCGATTAATAACAACAGTAAAAAAGTAAAGTTGCTCTAATCAAACAACTTACATTATGTCCATTATCTTGTAACATTGATAATTTATTGTCATGAACAGAAGTGATCACGTCAATAACAAAATATTATTACTGTAAACAGTTAGGTAAAACTATTCACACCGGCATAATTTTCTAAAAACAAATACACTTTCTTTCTTATCATTCGAGTCGTTGATATTTTCATTTAGAACATTTTGATTATTAATGCAATATTTGTTTTTCTTTGCATTTTTCATATTGTCTACCACATCATTTAATTAAACATATTTGTCCGTAAGAAAAATGTGATATATTAGCTAGTTTTCTAAGGTATCATTTTTTTATTGAGTAAATAAAACAATAATATGCATACTGATTACATATCGTTTTCAAGCAAGATTAAAGCAATAACAGTCGGCAAAATAGATGAATAAAGATTGAGAGGAGATTCATTGAGATTTATTTCAGACGATGATGATTTGATAAAACGAAGTAAACTACGAAGTTCAACCATTCCAATAGAATCTTCAATAAATGAGTAAAGACGATCCAACTTATTGATTCGCGTTGAATCTGTATCGCGTGCAAGTTCTATAAGTACTTGGAGACAATGTTCACCTTCTTCTTGCTGCTGCTGTTCATTGTTATATGAATTTAATGGTGATGATGAGGATGATGATGAAAATGGCAATTGAATACTTTGCAAATTAGTGAGAAGAGTTTCAACAGAGGAATTGCTTAGTGTACGCTGTTGTGATTGTCGTTGTCTACTATGAGATCGATGACGATCTTCTAATGAAAATGACCTATCTGATAATTCTGATGTTGCTCGCGCAGTTTTAAGATGACATGATCGATCTTGATTTTGTTCTTTGATTTGTAGCTGAAAAATATCAAGTATATAAATGGATAAAATCTTGGTAAATAAATTACTTTTTCTCTTTGTAATTGATATTTAGATATTGAAGAGACGCGTTCAGATTCTGATGGAGTACCTATAATAGATCAAATTCAATTTATTCTTGTTTACTACTATGAGGAATCGTGATACAGATAGTTTAGACTTTTCTTTTAGATTTTCAAATATGAAAGAAAATTTGAGTAGGCATTTTTTATTGTGAAATAATATGACAGATCATTGAAATCTTGACCAATGTCATGCGAAAGTAAATGCTAAATTTCATTTAATTCTAACCGACAACAGTAGCCTCCTTTTAAATGAATCAAATTTTCTTCTGAAATATTGAAATTTTCATCAAGAGATTTTTCAGTGGGATATTCTGAATTTTCAGCATTCTGAGAGAAATCTAAAATAGACACTTCCACATTTTTTGAAAAGTATTTCAATTTTTAATGAAAATAAATGTCACATAATTAAAGTCAGAGAATGTTCGATTGCCAAGAAGCACCGATAATAGCATAATCATTTCACATGTACTGATCTTATTTGATCCAATTCTATCTGTCTGGTAAGTTAAAGAAGTATAAAATATGAATGATTCACACGTCGATAGATTGATATATTTCTCATTCGAAAAACGAATAGTTATCTTTCAATGGCCATAGCAATTCTGTCATATTATTTCACCGCCGAAAAAAACACATAAATACAGTTTTTATTTAAAGCTCTCACTTTCATGCATCTCATAATATTGGTTTATTTTTAAAATATGGTTAAATTATCAATAGTATTAAAAAGCATCTGCAAAAATGTTGTCCTAGATTATTATTATTATTTTAGTAATTATAATGATTCTATTTTTTTATATATGGCGTGATAGACCAAAATTTTGGCCAGATTGATTCGCACCTTTCGCCATGCCTTCATTGAGTAAACCGAGTGTGCTTTGTCCTGCACGTAATTGTTCTTCAGTGAATTCACGTACATTGGTATCAGACATTTTTGGACCAAGAATTGGTCCATTAAACTTTTTTTTCTGTGCCTGAAGAAGAAAACACATGCGAATGCATCACCATTTCAACAACAAAAATGCAAACAACTCACATTTCGACCAAGTGCAAATACGCATTGAGTTACTTGAGGAATATTACGCTTTTCAAATAAATCAATAGTTTGAAAAAGTTCAGCATCACCTAGACCATATGCACGAGCAGCATTTTCTATTCGAATGATTCAGAAATATCAATTAATGTACGACTTATGAATCGCTACTCACGGAAAATTGAAATATTTTCACGTAATTTGAATGCTCCACCTGATGTAGCGTATTTCTGAATAGCACCCGGCTGAAGTTTATTCATTAATCTATTGATATTTTTTTTAACAAATATAACGTATTACAGTTCAAAAATAAAGAAATTGACGAGGAAAACATACTTGCACAAGATAACACCATCTTTGAGTGCGTCTTCATAAGGTTCACTAGGAAATTTCTCTCCAATTACAGCTTCAATCCATTCTTGTGCTTCTCGATCAAGATTTGGATCACGTTTTGCTGCGATCTAAACAGTTGGCAGTGATGCAACAGACATGACTCAAGGATAATAAGAAACGACCTCCATAGTCAAAAAGAATTTATTATCTATGTTCTTCTCAAGAGTATTTCTAGACTATTTTGCTTCTTTAATGATATGATATCAATTCTACGATGAATTTCTAGCCTAGATTTAGATAGTATTCTTGCTAATAATATCTTGATTTTTCTCTTCTGACCAATAATGTATGAATATTACCATTATGATGATTATCTGCGTAAGAAAAATTCTTCGAACATCTATTTCTATAAATACTAGAGAGACGAAAACAAAATAGAACAGCTACGTATGATATATATGCACTACTATTTTCGTTGTTCAATTAGTTTTTAACTAGTGTTCGATAGAGAAAAAAATATCAATCATTTGCCTAGTTCACCTTTGCTTGATTAGCAGCCAATGATCCATAAGCAGGCCCAATATGAGACATGTTGTTCGAATGATTACGCACAGTAATAGCAAGGAATTATTGCCAAACAAAAAAGAGATAATAACAAAGAGTACGCCTATGTATTTATACAAATATTTCTGCACTAATCGAGGAAAAGGAAAGCAAAAAAGAAATTGGCTAAACATAAATGAGTAATGCTTCGTTCTGTAGATATTCATGTGAACGCACAGAAAAAAACAACGGCTTTGACATTGTTGGCAAGAGAAGATTATTCTAGAACAACTTGGACATTAGACAGAGCGAGCGAGAAATAAATAAATAGACGTTTTATTCAGATAAACATGAAGGAGACAATCATTTATTCGTGTATAGACTATCTATAGGATATTAATCATCGCTATGTAGGCGGATTTACGATGGTATTACTCTATTTCCCTTTTAATCACACCCTATGATACCAACTATACTAATGTATATTTGATGAAGATGTGCGTAGGAATATTACTAAGAAAAAGACTTACTAATCTTCGCCCAGGATGATAAATAGCATAACCCAATATGATACCGAATTCATACTTTTAGACAAAACGATAATATCAACAACAACAACAACAATTCTTCCAATGTTTCACTGTATCTTAAACTTTCAGGAAGTTAAATAGGGCTGATTCCTTATTGTTTTGCTACTTTAGAATCGATTAATTTCTAGTGAATAAAAATTATTTTCTTTCGTTTTTCTATCCAATTAACATTATACATTACAACATGAAAATTCATGCATAGATGCGTTCTTAATCATACATAACGAATATATATATGAGTGAATCGTAACTTTTTTGTACAATTTACAAAAGAAAATGAAAGTGCGTCTAGAGAAAATTTGTTTCGTACATTTTGTTTCTCGTCCTTCACTGAGTTTGTGGTAAAAATTTCCAAACTCCCCCGACTCGCCTTGGCTGAGATATTCTAGTCTCAATTTCGATTTTTCGAGAAAAATACTTTTTAAAGAGGAATTGCGCCAAATATGAGTCTAAAGCCCATGTGTGACATTTCGTTACATATATCTCAAATCGGGTAAGCTAATGACACTCACAGAAATCGAAATACACAAAAAAAAGTCGCGAAAAATCTCAAAATATAAAATCGTATGTTTTGCTAGAAATAGCTTTCAAATGGTTCAAAATGATTTTAGTTAGACTTAGCACGTCCTCATAAGTCGAATAGTATATGGTAGTAATACTTTCCCTCGAAATCAGCTTGAAAATCGATAAGCAAAAATTGGGTCTACTTTTTGAGGTATAATGTAAAATTCTCCCTAAAAATGCGGGGGAAAAGAGACAACCGTTGATATTCTGATTTAGTTTTTCACGCTGCATCTTTCTGTGACATTCTGCCTGAGTTTTTTCAAGTCGTTTAGAAATAAAAAGCAAAACAATATTGAAAAACTGGATCTACAGTTACTATGTAATTAACGCTTTTTGGTCTTCTGGCCTAATTAAAAAACGTTTACCACAACTATTTTTAGAGAGTTTTGTAGTAGTTTTTACGCTCTATCTTTTACTGGTTTTGATTTTTTAAAAAGTATGTTCTTTATCCTCTCTAGGATCGTTTTAAACTGGGTCTACACTTTGTCTGTAAATCTGTTTTCGTCAAATAGAACCAAAAAAAACAAACAAAAGTGAGTCACATGGATGGATAGAGAATTAAATTCTGCACAAAACTTGCTATTCATCTATTTTATTTTTCTTCTTTCATTCCTTCAAAAATTTCTTTTTCTATCGATGACTCATCGAAAAAATGGTTTGTTGGACTTCTCCCTCTTATATCCCAGTCGGACAATGAGTTATGGTGCTGAAAGTTTTTGTGGTAGTTGGAAATATATTAAGGAATGTAAGAAAGAAAAAGATCTGAGATCGCATTACAGGAACTGGAATTACAGGGGAAAGGTTAAAAAAATACAATTGCACAATAAACTTACGATTCACTCATATATGTGTTGACATGCATTCGATTACCTTACGATTGAGAGCAATGTCCATTCCATATGCTGGCATTGCCGAGTAAGCGAGATGACAAAGACTGATTGATAATAGACAGTATAGTTTACTTGAATATAGCTGAAAAACACGACGTTTAATTAACAACTATGCGACATACACACGATTAAACCATGATCATTTGACGATACAACAAGTTAATGAATAGAAGAAAAGCCTTCTTGTGACTGAAATTGCTACAACATCATTGTTATTGCTCACGTAATCTGAGCCTAATAATATATGTATGTATGTATATATATTCATGCACTTAGGGAAAGATAAAAGAAACAGGATGTACAATCCGCAAGCTGATGACCTCGAACAAACTCGCGAGCAATGAGAAAAGCAAATCAGGACCATGGAGGCACTATTTTCTTCGTTGGTTCTAATTCTTTTTTTTCTTGTATCGTTCTTTGTCTTATTACTTCAGCTAAGACAAAAGATACCGATATGTATCAATAATATTATGGTTCCTTGACCCTAAGAAGACAAGTTGATAATAGAATCTTATCATTATTATCTCAGTGCAACAAGAAAATTGTCCTTGACCAATCTATTTGAACGTTATCTATTTCTGTAGTTTATAGTTCCATGCAACTCAAATCTATTTTAAAAACAAAAGAATTTTTCTAATAGATTATCATTCATGTTTAATCATGTTTTTGGTCATCATATAATAGAAAAAATTTTAAAATAGATATTCTATTTTTACAGCAGTATTCGTTGACAAAACATCTGTCGACTTTCCAAGAATCTATCTTTCATGAAATAGGTCAATTTTATTTTATCAGTGTTATATATCGGTCAATAGTTTCGTAAAACGTCTACATCAAAATATATTATCATTAGTTTAAACTTGTTAAAAGTTTATTTATTGAGGTCAATATTCACAAGATATAATTAGCACATAAAACATTTTGAAACAATAATTTTAATGTTTACTTTTTCCATTGTTATTAGACTTTGCCTGCTGTAACCATGTCCCTTAGTTGCCGAATAATTTGTGCCGCGTCTCCATCAAAACCAATTGCTCTGTTTTCTTTTCGTGCATGAACTGGTACATCAGGTGCATGCATATTTATACGAATAAGTCTTACATGCTTTAAGTCGCTTACTAATTGATCCATAGGCCAACGAAGTACGCTTGGTGTATTAAAACCAACACCTATTTCAATAATTGTAAATAGTTCATTTTTTTTATGAACTGCACGACGCACAAAATCATGATAACGATGTCGTTGATCATCGAAAGCAGATTCAATAAACCATTCACCACCGCGTACACAAAAGAACATAGGTCCACCACAACGTGGACACCGAGGAACATATTTTGAAGGTACTTCCATTGTTTGTGGATCGACATGAGGAACACCTTGTTCAATATATGGACGAGCTTCATAGAACGCTTGACGTGAACATGGTTTCAAACATTGAAGAAGAGAATAATCACCTTGTGTACTGAGAAAACGTGTCATATCCTTGAAAAAAACAGAAAATATTCTAGTTGTTTTTTGATTATAATAAAAATAGCTTACGAATTTATTTTGTTCGAACATACCATCAGCATTGGTCGTGATTACAAAGGAGTCCATGGGTTTATTTAATAATATCTGTTTAAGATCTTGATAGACAGAAGTTGGTCCCCAATTAAAGCGACATTTATCGACATGTGTAAAAAGATATCCCCACATCAGTTCTGGAGACCAATCATGCTTTCCTATGGCGTCATACATGCATCGCATTGTTGATACTTGAGTCATGCGAGGATACAATCGACGAAATGCTGCTACAGAAGTATAATCAAGTCCTACACCATATTGAGGATTAACGGCAGCAGCAGATAAACCTGCACCTGAAGCTATTAAAACCGATGACGATTCTCGAATCCAATTTGCTGCAATCGTTAGTTGAGTTGAATCTGTCATCGTTTGCGAATGAAAACAAGAACACGGTGCGGTAGAAAAGGAAAAAGAATTAGACACATGACCGTGTCACCAATGACGATGCAAAAAAAAATTCTATTAACGTCCCAATAAACAATGACTTAGCAAATAATTCTATTAGGCTTCTTTTTAGAAGAAAATTTTCAAGTCACATAGCTATGATTAAAATTTTCAAGTTTAAAATAAATGTAAAAACCAAAGAAAAACAGCTGTGTTTTTGTCTCTCTCATTTTCGACTATTTTGTTTACAACAGTTATTATTGTATTTTATGGAGTTTTAATAATTTCACTATAAACATATTTATGAAATTCTTCTTATTCATGGAAATCAATTAAAGATTTGCTACTGATCTGAATTTTTTTGTCGAGTAATTTTCTTTTTATTCTATCATTTGAATAGCGCGACATTTACATGAAATAATACTTTCCAATAATTGAAAAATAACATAAAAACAAAACGATTTACTCTTCTCAAAATAGTACTGTCAAGTATGATTTTTGTTCAAACTCGTACAAGACATCATTTAATTAAACGAACTAGTCAAAAATCACTATTGTTCAATATTAAATTATTATCGATAAAATTAAGAAGATCTCTATTTGCTATCACGTACATTCACAATTGTGTTCATTAATTCGTCTGATTCGTAATAGAAATCAATTACATACTTCTAATTTATATTCCATAATATTTACAATCATGCGTAGCTAAAACTAGCTCGATTTTGAGAGCAAAGCAAAAAGTGAAAATCATTCTTGGATATAATTTTCCATTAATTCCAAATTGGCTAATCGTTCAACATCACCATTGCAATATTCACAGAAGTTAACGTCGTGAGACGCACTGTCACATACATATGTATATTGACAAATAATAATAAATAGTGAATCAAATACGTTGCAAAAGTTCCCTCGTAGCTTGCAAGTTCAAACAAAATAGAACTTAAAAAACAGCTCTATAACGAACATCAGCAGATGAAAGTCAGCATGATGTATATTATATATAAGCACGGTGAAATATTTATGATTGATAAAATGTCCTCATTAATAATATTATTATATAGAAGATCCATTCAATATGATCTATGTATTAAGATGACTCAGCACTCTATTTGTATAATTGTTTTTGTCCGTGGCTCCTTCAAAGCTACCATTTAGTATTAGAAAAAAAACCAAAGACACAATATTGAACCTTCATGAAAAAATTAACGTACATGTGATTTATAGTATTCTATACATATTGATGCGTATGTTTAAATGTTGTCCTAAATTTCTAATTATTCGAAAGAAACAATTAACACCGCTCAATATGTTTCTTTCTATTTAATCAACACATAGATACAAGTATAAAAAAAATTCTTGTTATCAATTAAGAGCTGTATGCTGCTTGTTTTGCAAAAAATTTCTGAAACAGAAACCAAAATCTATATTATTTTTTGATTAAACAAATATCTAAATTTACTTTTAGCGGTGAAAATTCATTAACAAAACTAAGACCAACACTTCGAAGAGCAACAATAGGTGAAAATTTTGTTGAATACAGACGATTCAATGAATCTATGGATAATAATCGTGCTACGCATTGCAATTGCCGTTGTCGTTCATAGTCAACAAGATAGGTTAAAGAACCTATATAGAAATGTAAGAAAATTTAAAAAACACGATACAACATAAAGAATTCATACTAAAATCAGCACCATCTCGAACAGCTTGTTCAAGTATATTCATAAGACATACTATATCACCAAAGCCCATATTGACTCCTTGACCAGCCATTGGATGTATACGATGAGCCGAATCTCTAAAAATCAAAAGTTAAGTATTGTTAGTTTAGTTTAGTTAACTAATTCCTACCCAACGAGTACTAAACGAGGAGCAACATATTGATTAGAATTGAGAAGCTAAATATTTTCAATAATATAACATTATTAGTTAAGAAATCTTTTTTTCTTTTTGTTTTATTTTTACTGATAATGGAAATGCCGCTCTTGATTTTGGTTGAATATTAATTATAACTGGTGGATATTGCAGCAATGTCGATGAAACTATAACAAAGAAAATGAATGAGAATAAGATGAATATTTCAAGAACAATAATAACTGTTTTTCAAGATATTCATCAGATATGTTTATATATCTTGAACTCTGGTACAGATATCTTTTCAAGATACCTGGTATTACTTGTTGCCAACATGATCGCAAACGTTCTGTTATTGAAATAATTTCATTTTGTTTATAAACATCAGATGTCTAAATTTAATTAAATCAATCTGACAGACACTTCAACTTATTTTCTTCTTCTTTTTCTTACAAATGCTTTGTTAACTTCATCGACAAATTGTTCATCGGATAAATTCATCAATGTTTTATGCATTGATTTTGGTACAGTCCATACAAGTGAACTATGTGTATTGCTTAACTATGAATATAAATAGATCAATAAATTCTATATACGTGTATATATATCATTAAAAATATTTTTACTGGTAAACAAGCAATTGGACCTGTTGGTAAAAATCTTTGCCAAGCAACATTATTATTTGGTATCTAAATTTTTCGAATAGTAAAAGATATTTACTTTTAAATTCAAAATAAACAAACATTATCAGCTAATTGAAGTGTAGCGACAATACCAAATTGATCATAATTCCATTGCATGGTTGGAATACGTGCCATTTCTCGAATACTTGATTGATAACCATCAGCTGCAATCTAATAAAAATAAAAACAATTAATAAGAAACATAAATCAATTGAACATACTAATAATCCTGTTCGAAGATTTATTTTTTCATCTTGTAATTTAATACGAATAGAATTTTCCTCATTTTCAAAACTTTTCACTCTTGAATTAAGTCTTGGCTCAATATTAAATTGTTTTAATCGTTCAAGTAAACAGGACTGTATAACATCATTTTCAACAATATAGGCGAGTGACTCGTTTTCTGATTGATATTCTTGATCAAATGTTATAAGTGATTCTGAACAAGCATCCCAGACCAATAAAAAGAAAACAAATAAATGATTTTATTTTTACAAAAATATATTTCGTTTTTTTTTTGACTTTTTCAAGAAAATAAATTCTACCTGCATTCGAGATACTTTTTGAACACGTATCGATTTCATTAAATCCCATGCTCCAAGTTCTTGAGGGAGAAAAAAAAAGAAGTGATTCTATGATAAATAAAGTAGTTAACTAGAATCACACTTTCAAATAAATTTATTGACTGAGTATTAAGAGCACAAACACGATTACTATATGATTGATTTTTAGAAACCTTCGGAAGTTTCGATTGAGATTCCAGAAGAACAATTTTATGATTTTTAAATATGGGTGATGAGGCTAAAATAAATATACAAGCTGATGAACATAATAAGAATTGATCTTACCAAAAGCAAGTGCCATAGCACTTCCAACTAGTCCACCGCCAGCAACGATAATATCAACATTTTCTGTAGGCATAGAATTTTTTGGCAAGTCCTGAGATATTGCTGCTTTAGAGGAGGTGGAGTACAATGAAAATCGTACAGTTATCAACGAACGACGAAGTAACAATAATTGTCTCATCTGGAAAAACACTACATAAAACTACAGATTAAAAAAAGCAACTACAGCTAATATCAAACTACATGAAAAAATTCATTCCCCCAATAGTATAAAGCGATGCTAGAGACCTCACCAATGTAACTTGTATGTTTTTTTTTCGACCAATCTTGATAGGGTTATTTCATAAACCAGAATTACAACCATTACATCAGTTGTTTATTGTAGTCAATTAATATATATTGGAAATTTTCTTCATATTCATATTTACTTTTATTATAAATTTATACAGCTTACGCTAGGATGTTTAAATATATCTATAAATATATTCACGTATTTTAGGATCGTTCATAACAAAACAAAAAGAAACAAAAACCATGCAACTAACGTGTCGCTTTTACAAAAATAATTTTCCTGAAACAGAAGATCTTGTTATGGTTAACGTCACCGAGATCGAAGAAATGGGTGTCTATGTTAATCTACTCGAATATAATAATAGACAAGGTTCGATTATTTTTATATCATTTTTGTTTTTTGAATATAGATTTTCATATTATTATTATTAGGTATGATTCTATTAACTGAATTGTCACGTCGTCGTATTCGTTCGATAAATAAATTAATTCGTGTTGGTCGAAATGAGGTTGTCGTTGTTGTTCGTGTTGATCGTGATAAAGGTTTATTTAAATGAAATAAATCAAAAAAAAAATGTTGACATCATAACCACTATTTTAGGTTATATTGATTTATCAAAACGTCGAGTATCGCCAGAAGACATAAGTAAATGTGAAGAAAAATTTGTTCGTGGAAAAACAGTATGTTTTATAATAAAAAAATAAAAACGTTTTGAAAATTTTGACTGTTATAGGTGAATAGTATTCTTCGTCATACAGCTGAAGTATTAGGAATAAAAACCAATGAAGAATTTGAAGAATTATACGAAAAAACAGCCTGGTTTTATGATGAAAAATGTAAACGACCAGGTGCTGCTTATGATATATTTGTACGAGCTGTTAGGTATATATATATTAATGGAGAAAAAAAGGACTAATAAATCAATGTTTTCTGTTTCACTTTTTTCAGCGATGAACATGAACTTAATGATTGTCAAGTCGATGAAAACACAAAGAAAATTTTAATTAATAATATTCGTCGTCGTCTTACTCCTCAAGCTGTTAAATGTCGAGCTGGTAGATATTTTATTTTTATTCTAGCATTCTAGATTTTCCACTATTTTTATTCATATTTAGATGTTGAAGTTGCATGCTATGGTTATGAAGGTGTTGATGCAGTGAAAGCAGCATTAAGAGAAGGTCTTAGTGCATCCACCGAAGAAATGCCAGTTAAAGTAAATTTTATTTAAAAGAAAAAAAAGAAAACTTCTTATTCTTTTTATTTTTAGATTAACCTTATCGCTCCACCACTTTATGTTGTCACAGCAACATGTCTTGATCGAAACGAAGGTCTTAATGCACTAAAAAAAGTTATCGAAAAAATTAAACTAGGTATTGAACAATATCGTGGAATATTTAAAATAAAAATGGAACCAAAAGTCGTAACTGATGTGGATGATGCTGCACTTCAAGTAAATCTATCTGAAACAGTTGATGAATATATACATGAGTGAATTCTAATAATCTGATACCAGTGACGTTTTAGCTGTATTTCGATGATAGATTTTTTTTTCGCCATTGATTTCGCCAAGGTTTGTTTTATCTGATTGCCTCACTGTCATGCCAAATTTTAGCTTTTGAACTTATACTGTTTGTGAGTAATGAGCTATATACTGTAAAAATAAGTCGTATTTGATAGTGAGCTGTGCTGAAAACACGAAAGTTTCGAATCATTGAAGAAAAAATCCAACAGATAGCTTATTTAGTAGAGCATGAAATGCTCTTTGTACAACAGCACTGGTTGAATTTTCTACTAGGGCACGCACATTGAGGGAAAAATAGGGTATCAATGAAATAGTCAACTGATAAAAAAAAATCATTTCGCCTTAATAATTCTTTGTTGTGTTAGAAAAAAACGATAATTTTCTATAAAATCGATATTAACTCACTTTGTATTTGTAGAACGACATATTCGAAATTACATTGTAAATAGCTCATGAAAGATAGGTTTGTTTTCATTCAGATTTTTACCACAATTAGAGTTCTCAGAGTTGTACAATCTATATTAATTTCAGCCTTCTATCTCATTCTGTGGTTGAAATTGTTACAAAATAAAAGACATGGTAAAGCGAGATTTGCATTAACGTAAGCCGTATCTCAGTTAATATTTGTTAAAGTGTTGGAAAAATTTTTGTGGTGTAATATAGACATGAAGCATAATAAAACACACTACTCCAAAGTCACTAAGGTTCATTCGCATTTTATTTCATCAATTGTAACAAAAATTTGCAATTCACACATACATATCGTCGTTGTTCATTTATAGGAAGCTATGTTTGATGCAGAACAGGAAAATGCCGAAAGACCTGGTGATGACAATGAAGATTCAGATGAAGATGAAGGTAACTATTGAAGAATTTTAAGACGTTATTGACTGAATGTTATATTGTAGATGGTGGCATTAAGGGTAAATTAGCTGGTGAAGATGATGACGAATCCGCTGGAGCAGCAAAAGAATCGAAAACAACATCACAAAAAACTACATCTCGTGCTGATGAAGACGATGATGATGAAGATCAGGATTAAAATTAAATAGGATAAAAAATTTTATTTGTTATTCTTTTTTTTCTCTTCTTTCATGTTCAACAATAAACTGGACGATACAATGAAAGGTGATTGAAGAAGACGCAAAGCTTCGATATATGTCCATTTTTCATTATTATCGATCATAGGTCGCCTTAAATATAATTCAAGGCGATAGATAAATTGTTGAACTATTGCATTTGTTAATTCAACATTGATATTGTCGATTAGTTGTAACCATGATAATTTTTCTTTATCTGATGAGATCAACATCAAATAACTAACGTCAATGACACTTACCAGCATTTTAATCGATTGATTAAGTATGAACAAATGTTCATCAACAAGACAAGCTCTTCGTTCGATATGATCACATTGTTTGATGTCACGATCAAGACGTTCTATTAAACGATTGACTTTAACGGTAAAATCATTCATTGAATGAGGATTGACGTGTATACCAATAAATGTTTGCTTGCCATCACTAGCATTCAGACGAATACAAATAAGAATACGACGAGATACTAGAGAATAGAAGGATAGTTTGTTGTCAATATCTTTATATTGCCTTTTTTTTTCTTCTTTTCTCCAATGGCGGATACCACTAAAAACGAAAGATGACATGTATATTCACGTTGTAATTTTATGTAGGCGAGACACATGTAATTAACGTAATCGAAATAATATAACAACCAAGAAGTTGATTCGAAAAAAAATCTCCCATTTTATCTTCTAATGTGAACTTGTCTTATATGATGAAATTAATATGTAAGCATGAAATAGAAATCTTCGATGTAAAACTTATCTAAAAAGATTTGCTTGACCAGCAGTCTAACTAGAGAATGTATATCAATAATGATAGATCATTTTCATCGTTGTTATGATTCAAAATCTTATTTATCCATACACCTCTTTACTTATGAAAATGACTCATTATACAATATTCTTTTATTATATAAATCATAGAAAAAGAAAAGTATGTTCTACTAGTAATTTGTACGATAAACATGAACCATCATTTTTACCATTTACCCTCAGAATCATGTAAATATTAGCACATAATAATAATTAATTTCGTAATCAGTCTGTAGTTATATATTCCATCTTACATTCGATAATGTATCTATGGTCTTAAGATGAGTTGATATGTATTTACAATTGATAATCTTATTGCCCTTTTCTTGTTGTATTTTACTTGTAAATAGTTTTTCCCAATGATTGATTTTGCTTACGAAAGCTGTTTTGTGAAACTTGATAAAAACATCATATTCAAGTAAAATGATACTTTCATACGTTCTCTTCTCTCTTGGAATTATTACAGACACGTAAAATTAACCTGAACGACGAGATCTGTTCTTTAAGTAAAAAGTAAATTGTGTAAATATGTAAGGCATAGTCGGTGGAATACAATAATTCTCCTGCGATTAGCACTAGTAATTAGTGATATTTCGTCGTTCAATCTTTTATGATTGCTGTAACATCTTTATTAATTAACAGTAAGAAAAACTTGTAAAAATGAGTTGAATTAGACAACAAAAAGATTTGTTCAACAAAAATAAAAATAAATGTCCTTACGATTGTTTAAAAAATTAATTAAAAAATATATTATTGTTAGTTTAGAAAAAAACTCAAAACAGAAAGATATTTTCAAGTAGATCACATTTGATAAGAAAAAAATATTATTTATGTTGATAACTATCACTCATTTTGTTCTGGATCACTATTATTTTGAGCTTCAGGTACGACTTGATGATGATTCGTATCTTCTGATAACTTCTGTTGATTATCATTTTGAATATGTATGTTATTTGTATCTTTATGAGGTACATCTTCATCATGATTTATTTGTTGCTCAGCATGATTTGTATCAATATTTGTTTCATCGTTATCCTGATTTTCATCTGTATCTCGTTCGAAACCTTGTTGATGATTTGGGTGTTCATTGTGTGTTTGCTGATTATTGTTATCAATTTGAGGCTCATCCTTATTCGTCTCATCATTATTCGTTTCATCATTATTCGTCTCATCATTATTCGTTTCATCATTATTCGTCTCTTTTTCTTCTCTGTGTTGATGAATTTCAT
This sequence comes from Rotaria magnacalcarata, assembly GCA_900239745.1. NCBI lineage: Eukaryota > Metazoa > Rotifera > Eurotatoria > Philodinida > Philodinidae > Rotaria > Rotaria magnacalcarata. Next base: position 83,041 of record OENM01000012.1, read on the forward strand.
CTATTTTAGCTTCATCATCAATTTCTTCTTCTTTACGCTCATCATTTGCTTGTGGCTTTTCCTGATCTATTTCATCATTTCGTTGAAGTTGAAGTTCTTCAAGTGAATTTTCGTCTGTTATTTGAGTACAATTTTCACAAAATATACTAAGTGTTTGAACTAGTGGCTTATAAAGTAAACATTTCCATACTTGTTTTTCAATTTTGAAATATAATTTAATACGAATTCCATTAAAAATGCGTGTTTTACAAACAATATGTTCTACTTTTGACTGTGAATCATTTCGATATTGATCAAAACTATGATGAGTAATAGCCTCTTTCAAGGATTCTTGTATAAGCGACTGATCATTTGTTCGAACCCATTTAACAGCATATCGTCCGCAGGAGTAATTAGCTACCAAAATAGGAAGAAGGACAATTTGCCAAATAATATTCATTGATTTGGTTTTATCTAGAAAATGGATATATGAGATAATGACTTATTATGTACAACTAATGATTCTCTTTTGATTTAGTTAACAAAGACAAAAACAAAATATAACAACAAGAAACATTGTCAGTTCTAGATGAAAAATAGAGCTTAGCTATGCATCGTAAAGCACAAACAGGAGACAAGAAACAGCCTTCTGTCATGTTATGATAGTCGTTCGCGCTTTTTTATCGTTGATGTTTGTGACGAAAGTGCACGTCGTTTTCGTTCCTATAAGTTACAAAAAAGAAAGATATATATTCAATATTTTTCTGTGCAAAAAGGTATATGTTAACGTCCAATCATCAACCGAAGGAAGCTGATGGATCAGATTTCTGTCTTTTCTTTCATTCATAAGCCATGGAGGTATGATAATATTATATACAGTGAAGACGTATATACTACACTATGTCACGATGAAATATTCACCTTGAATAATAAATAAAAGTCTATTTCAAGAACTTTACGTGATTGATCATTACCGATGTATCCACCTATACGAAGAGCTAAGATTGAATTTTCTCTTTCTTCTAATAGACCGAACAACTATTTAAATAGTCAAAATGGGTGCACCAAAAATCATACCATGTTGAGTTTAAACTAAGAATATTTTGTGGAACTCACATATATTTTCGAAGAAAATAGTGAGTGTCACTTGAAGTGTAAGGTTTATGCGGCTCCTCTGCCCCCCCCCCTCCTCATTACAGACATAAAACATGAAAAAAATAACATTCAGGTGCGCTAATTAGATCAAATTTTGGTACAGGTCGATTGCTCATGTTCACCACTACTCACATCAGTAATAAAAATCTAGTTTCACTAAATGTAAATCATTATAATTAGGATTTAATTTCTAATTAATCATCAAAATCTGTCGTTTTTATTATTGTAGTTCATAGTTACAGTAGTATCGTTTATTTTTATTATTACAGACGTTAGCAACGAGTGTCTGCTACCGCTACAGAGGCTAGCAAGTAGATTATGCTACTATTACACTCATTACTTCTACTACCTACAATAGACACATGAATATTTTAATCTTTTTTTTCTCACGCAAATACTTTAATCTGGAGCTTGAATCCACTGAAGTGTATTTACAATTCGCAACTTTCCCATCCACTGGGAAGCTTTTATCAAATTTCTGTTTATAAAAATGTATCAGTTTCTCATCTGGTAATACGGAAAAATATAAATTTCTCAACATTCTATATAACATATTTGATCAACAATATCGATAGCTATATCCTAAATACTGTTTAAACTATTATCGCTCACAATATTTCTCAATGAAACATTAAACACTGCAGCATACTGACACATTCTAAACAAAACGTTTTTCATATGTTCTCTCTAGTAATATTTCCTATTGATAGATCCAATAAACTTCAAATGTTAAAAAGGTTTTATTATCTTATTTTTGAACAGAATATGATCTCACTACACTGAAAAAATAAAACTTCTATTTGATCAGCATCTAACTGACCGAAACATGTGAGTTCCACATTTTAGCCCCAACGGGGCTGCACTGAAAAACTTTTTCGTTTAGATCTCTTCAATATTTCTAGTAAATCACTAATTTCTGCGCTAAGCAGTGTTTTCTTTTTATAGACTTTTCTCGTAGTTAATAAATATATAGAAAATTTTCGTCCACAATATTTTTTGTTTCTATTGAAAATATTCATTACCTAGTCTTAAAATTATAGTCTTCAAAAACTTTGCTTTTTAATTTGCAACTTTGCGTAGACCTAAACTTCAATCATCAGCAGAATCAATGTCTTTATTTTCGGATGCGATTGCATAAAAATAATATAATTTTCACATTAAATTATTTTTGTTATTCTTTCTGTTACTTTTTTTTCTGTAGAATAACATGTTGTAGGTCATATAGAGATTTCTACGTGAAACGATAGGAACCTAAACTACACTCTTGATGAATAGTCCTATCATTGCTGACAGTTTCGTTATGTAAATAAGAACGAAACTAAAATCGATGTAACAACGTAAAAACGTTTTTGTTTTGTTAAAGATATTATGTGATTCAATTAAGTCTTGAACAATTGCATCGGTCGGTCAAGATAAATATATAATATATATTTTCTATACAATGAATTCACATAACCTACTGATAAAAATAGAATATAGAAAAAAAAAGAATTTAATTGATTGGACGTTTATATATGTATATTCTTATTAGAAATAACTTAAGGAATCTTACAGTTGTACTTGCACGAACAATATTTGTTGGTTCAAATGAATCAGATAATCGAGGTGATGTTATATTTTCGTTTGGTGTGTTTGGTTGTGATAATAAGAAGTCAAATTGCTAGATAAAATAAATATAGAAATTAATTATTATTGCTGTTTTAACTTCCTTATTTACTGTTTTCGACGGTTCATTCGATGAATTAATACCAGCACCTGATGGTTGTGTTGATGATACTCCCATGTTAGTTGATCCATTTTCACCTTTTAAACGATGTAATGATGTTTGTAATTCATACTCAGCCGAGTTCAATGCATTTTTAAGATCAAATAAAAGAATAATATCTGAACGTAAGTCATTGAATTCATCAACAATTTCTTCACATGCCATTGGATTTCTTTCTAGAATGAAATTCTTTTATTTATTAGTTGAAATTCATATGGCTCTTAAAAGAGTATACCTAATTGACATTGTTTAAGAACTTGATCGATAACAGCTAATTTTTTATTTGGTATTGACGACGGCAATATCATCTATGTTAAATCATAAATCATATTTTACTTTAAGCTTTATGAAAACTTACACGTTGACTACGTAGAAAGACACCGGGACGTTTAAATTCAGGAAATTTAATTCCAACTGGTGGATCGCANGTTGTCTTAATGAAAGCAGAAGAAATTTAATTCGAAGAAATTTTCTTTCATTCGCTTTACTATTCGTTGTGTTGTTGACGTTCGATTTGATGAACTATTAAGACGTTGTAAATAATCTTGATTAATTGATGATCGTCTTGACGATGATGAAACAGTACGCTGTATGCAATTATTTGTTGTTGAAATATTTTGATCTTGCTGTTGAACAAATTTTTGAACATCTTGTGAAATAATACGTTCACGTTCTTTACGTTCATTTTCAATGCGTTTTAATTCGTTCATCAAATATAATTCTTCCTCTTCCTAGAAAAATCAGAGTTGGAGCCTTTTTATTCCTCTTAAAAAACATGATCTAAAAGAAGCATTCAACTATAAAAGTGAACACAAGACAGTTCATTGATGGTTTGCAATAAACAACTGAGCATTATCACTTTCTTCTTTTGTACTGCATGAACGAATAAATTGGTAGTTAAGTTCTACTGTAGGATTAATATGAAGCATTTCTGCTTTTCCGCATAGTTCACATTATTTTTTCTTTCTCAATATTTGTTTCACAGTACGAATAGCATCTTTTCATATTGACACACATGAATAGTCGTTGACGATTTTATAAGCGATCGTATCTATTAGAAAACAAATTTCTTCGTCCTACCTTATTCAATCACAATCAGTTGCTACTAAAGTTTGACGAATTTGTGTGAGTATACTTCATGGAGACTATAGAGTAGAACATTTTTTCTCCGTGTAGTAAACTATTGAACATGAGAACAGGTTATCCACTTAATTTTGATAGATTTTTTTATTAACTAAATGACTAATACTTAATTTTGTTTTTAACAGAACTATACCTACAACGAAATTCATAACTATTTCATTTTCTTTCGATGCATGAATTCATTGATGAAAATTATAAACAATCCTGTTCAACTAAAGACGACACTTTTCTAACAGTTTTAGTTACATGTGCTAAGCTTCTATTGTAAAATTTGGGCTTCAACAATAGAGTCTATCGGATTTAAAATTATTAGTTCGACTTAATAAGTAATATGTAGTTTGTGAACTTATAATTGTATCTAAACGCGATAGAGCTTCATTCTACAATGAAAAATGCTATTCAGAGGATAACAGGTGAGTTCAGTTGTATATTACTGGTATTCTAGACAAGACGTACGAATAATGATCATGTAATCATTAGTGTCGATAGCTCATTTATAAGATTAGGTTATGAAATCTCGTTGACTTAACAAAGCTCTTTTCATAAAGACTTACAATATTCAAATAAGTCATGAAGTGATATTCATGATAGTTTTTTCTTTTGACGTACTAATATTTGAATTGAATCTTACTATTAATCTGTACATTCGGTACTGTATATTCGTACGAATATTTAGATATCTAGTATTAAAGATGACTTAGACTTTGATCTTTCTTTTTCTATATGTTCATCAAATTGCTTATTTATAATTTAAGGAATTTTTTCATGATTTTCATTGTCATGCAATCAATATTTTGCTGGCAGGTATTCTTTTATTTTTTTTTAAATTCAAGAATTCTTTTCTTACTTCAGCTTTCGTACGACTTAACAATTTATTTAATTGTTCTTTCCGTCGACGTTCATGCGCAGCATCAAAATTATATTTATCTGTATGACGTTTTGTTCGAGCCTATTTAAATTTATAATTTAAAAATAAAACAAGAAAAATTTTAAAAAGAAACGTTACTTCTATCAATACTTACATATTCCAGAGTTGTGCATATTGTATAATATCGATCTTTTAGATCTTCAACAGATCGATCTGGATATAAAATATTATTCCATCTATCATGAATAATTAAAAATTTCAATTCAAATTGTCGACATAATTCAAATAAAACATCAGTTTCAGTTCGATTCCACTCTTTATCTTGTAAATATTGTTCATATTCATTATCTGTATATGTTGGAACATCAACATGCTATTTATTTTGAAATTTAATTAAATTGAATTAAATTAAAAATTTTCTTCGTCTATTAGTTTTACTTTATTAAATTTTGCAAATGGATATTCTTGTGGTGGATCATCTGGATTTGTTTTATGCTGCCAATGATATAGAACAAATGTGTCACTAGGACCACGTGCAGAATTAGTAAATGGTGTCCACTGCCATGAACGAACTTTCATAGCAGAATGTTTTATCCATCTAGCATAAGAATTGCCACCAGATTTTGTATCTGTTGGAACTATTGGTACGCTTTCACTGAATATTTAAAGAAGAAAAGAGTTCATTTTTTTTTTGAAATATTTGAAAAAATTCGATTTACCGGTCATCTTGTGCAATTAAACTCCACACTTCACGTTTCATACCTTCTGGTCTACGAATACTTTTCTTAGGACCTTTTTTCTAATAAATAAACCAACAAAATTTGATAAGACCACAATAGCTAAAAATTAAAATTACCTTTTCACGAATAATCTCATCTTTATTGGCTGCTCCTCGACTTGTAGTTGGAATCGTATCAGAAAGAATGTCGAGTACATCAGCATTCGCCATGTATAAAATTAATATCTATGTAATCTGAAAGATGCCAACGAATAATGTTTTTTTTTCGAACTCAATATATTGTCGTTAAATACGAAAAAAAAAGAAATTTACAATAAACAATTAATATCTAGAGTTCTTAAAAGCATCTTAATCTTCGTCACTGACAATTAAATCTTCAGGTGCTTGCTCCTCTTCTTCTTCTTCGGGTTCTTGTTCTTCTTCATCAGCTGTTTCCTCTTCGTCGTGTTGTTCAGCTTCGTTCACTGCTGGTGATCTAAAACACGAACAATCAAAAGATGAATTTATAGAAACTATTTAAAGACGTCAATAAATGAGTTAACCATCAAAAAACGCTATCGTTAATTGATTTTCAATGGAAAAAGTACTATATTAATTTGATTAGAATCTATTTACACAAAAAAATTGAAAGTTTTTAATAAAAAATGGACACGTGTGAAATTCCTTGACTCAATTTGTAAGCAAAATGATTATTTATTCATAGAAGCAGTTGCAATAAAAACCTTAGTGCTTCACAGTTCTGTACACTATTCAAGATCTCGCAAAAAAAAGAAAGATCTGCAGAATATAAAAATTAGCTATGTTGCCATATGAGCTTGTTGAATTCATCTATGAATCTTTTAAGAAACATAGTCTTTTCTAATGTGGTGTGTGTTGTGATATGACATAGTTCACATTTCTTTTTTCTTTGAAACAGGCTTGTCTTCTAATTCTGTACAAGCTAACTGCTTTTAATTTTTTTAGATTTTTTTTTTCAAAAGAAAATGTAAAGAAAAACAGATTTCTAGAATAATGTTTTATCAAATTCATTTGAATGCGCGTTTGTGTAATTTAATCGGAGTAGCTCATTATCAATGGTCAATGTTTTTCTGAACAGTGCAATAAACACTTATCTAGGCATGATTTATGTTTTTATTAATAAATATAAGATTAGATATTATCTCGCTAGCATCTAAGATATGATCTAAAAATGTCATACGCTTGTTTTTTGAGTGTAGTATGTGAACTGGGAGCCCCGCAAAAATGACTTCGAGACTATTTACTACATAGCATCGCTTTCTCAGGTCCGGAAACAATAAACTATCGTATAGTCAGGATTTATATCTTATAATATTTTGTTTTGATAAGATCTTCTATTTGAATTATTGAGAAAAAAAGTCATCATCAAAATATCCTCATAGCACACAACTAAAGCTTGCATTCGAATGAATTTAGAAAATGTTCTTTAAGGAAACTTTCTGTCTTTTATGTTATTCTTGAAAAATAACATTAAGATTAATAAATATGATTAAAATCATAAATGGTTAGAATTGAAATTCAGAGAAACTCAGTCTTCTAAGCACGTCCACTTTTCCTGATATATTGTACAATGATTTACCCTTCGTTTGGATCTTCAATTTCTTCTTGCTCTTCCTCCTCCTCCTCCTCTTCGTCTTCTTGATCATCCGCTGATTGAACCGTTGGACGTGATGGTTCGTTATCAGACTCATCGTCACTACTGGAAATAGTTGCTTTTGATTTATAACGACCAGCTTGTTCCGATTGTCGTTGAGATGTCTATAGAGAAATTTAAATTCAAGGAATTTTTTAATATTTTCAATCGAATGTGACGAAAAACATACTTTCGATTTACTGGAACGCTTCGATCGGTTTGTCGTCTAAAACAAGATAATATCGATTTTAAAACAACTTAATACCATGAATATTATTTTCTCTTTACTAATTTTCTTGATGTTGGTTTTCGTTTTGGTTTTTCTTCAATATCACTTTCATTATTATCTGCTTCATTTTCAGATAATTGCTCTTCATTATCTTGAGAAACTTCGTCATCATTTGTTGTTGTTCGACTTGATCGTTTTTTATGACTTGATTTCTTTCTACGTTTAACCATTTCATCATTTTCATTTTCACTATCACTTCTAGCAATGATTTTTCGTTTCCTACAAGATAATAAATATATCAATTAAATTTTCGGTTTTGTTTTCGGTTGAAATATGAATTTTAATAACATACTTCGATGACTTTCGTTCACGTCTCTCTTCACCATCATAAGATTTTCTTGCGCGTTTTTTCTGTATCTTTTCTGTATTTGTGATAAGATCACCGGTATCATTAATAAATTCTTCTTCGTCATCATGTTTGTGTCTCTATATTAATTAAAAATATGAATGTTAAACATTGTTAATCTCAAATCAGTCTTAAAATAGATTAACTTCAACAAGGCAACGTTTAAATCACATGACATTTTCAGTATACAATAGGAACTAATTATGCAGAGGCTATAATGGAATATCTGACTTGAGATTATAACTTTTTTTACAAAATTCTATTGGCGATCATTAATGGTGACGAAATGATAGAAAATAGGATTTTATACTGTCGTGTCATGCAGTTCGTGCAAAATTTGTACACGAGTGTTTAGTATAGACTTTGTGTTTCGATCGAATATTACTAGGTGGTAAATAGATGATTCAGTTTTGGCATCAATATGGAAATCAATTACTATACAATTTATTATAGAATAAAGTCAGCCTTGATAGTAATCCTACAAGGCGATGAAGCTATCGTCTACAACCTCTATTAAGGTTTATACTTTTTGGATCGGCACATACATCAACGAAAGGTGAAATACAATTAATTTAAGGAATCCAAAAGTATTATAGACTGTATTTCTATCGAATTGATTTTTCCTCATGTTTAAAACAATAGATCAAGTACACTCTTTTTCTTATAAGAGACGAAATACTATTTGAAATGAAGGTCTATAGAGAATATAATACTGAAAAGCAAATTTTGGTGATCATTTGATAAATATCATCGTATGAAAATAGGCTCATGAAAGACTAAAAATGTCACTAGGACGCAGCAACGAGAGTCAGCATACAGTGTAAGAATTCTAGATGATTGCAATATTTCTGATTCTGAGAGGGAATAGATTTTTTAATGGATCCTCAAATTCTCATCAAAAATACCTTTTTATTTCCACCGGTCGACCGTTGAGGTTTTTCTGAAGTTGATTGTGATTCTGCAGTTGTTAATAAATTCTTCGTGCGTTCAACGAATTGTTGACGTTTTTCACGTTCCAATTGTCTTCTTTCCTCTTCTTGTCGACGTCGTTCTTCCTGAACAATAAAATTCTATTCAGAGCAAATCAATTCAAATGAGTAATTTCATACCGCATCTTGGAATTGTTTTTCACGTAGTTTTCTTCTTTCTTCATCTTGTTTCTTTCGTACAAGTTGTTCTTCTTCATCTTTCTTTCGTGCACGAATTTCATGATAACCTGATTGAGACAACAAGTCTGAACATTGCCGAGCTTCCTGTGACGCTTGATTTAAATCAAGACGATGCGGATCACCATGTTCGCCAAGCCATGAAAATGTCCTTAAAAAAACAAAAAGAGAACGAAATAAAATGCTGTTTTATTTTCTTAATTTAAACTTTACTTTTGAGCAATTCGAAGTTGATCAATTGCTTTAAGAACAGAATTCAATGTTGAATTTTCATCTTTTAAAATTTCTTGAGCTAGTTTTTGTTGTACCAATGCAATATTATACATTAATGTGAGATCGTGCGGTGCAACACGGCGTGCATTTAATAAAGCATTGTGTGCTTCCTGTAAGCGATTACCTTTGACAAGAGCACGAGCCAAATATGTTAATACTTCAACATTATTATATTTGTAAAACTTTTTTAAACAATTTTCATACATTTGTACAGCAGGAATATATTGCTTTTGTTCAACATAAATATGTGCGATGTTAAGCCAAACATCGGGCATATCAGCAGTTGCTTCACGAACTTGTGCAAAGATATCACGAGCTTCGTTAAGGTAACCTTTATGAGCTAAAACACAGCCGACACCATTTGCAGCCCAAATGTTTCGATTATCATTTTTAAGGACGACTTTATATACTTGAAGAGCACGAGCTTGATGCCGTTTTTCCTAAGCATAATGAAATTTATAGAGCATTATTCTTTTTTGTATAATAGGAAGTTCTTTTTGTTTCGAATATTTAGTTGGTAAACTTCTGAAAAAGCTAGCACTCAACGGTTAAGTTCACCCTGAACGAAAATCTTTGACGATATGAGAATTTCAAATTTCTTATTATTAATGTATTCAACTACACTCAAATGCTCGATAGTAGATACTTCGAATTATAGATTGAATAAAATAAAAATGAAACATGAAGAAATTCTAAAAGGAAAGACGAGGATGAATAGGAAACTGTTTTAAAGATGAAATTAAGAGAATCTCGCGGAATAGAAGGAATATATAGTGTTTGCTTTTGGTTCAAATATAGTTAATGTCTTACTCTGTCTTTATCACGTGCTGGCATATATAAAGTTTGTAACCAAATGTTGCCTAATGAAATTAAAGCATAGGAATCATTTGCAGTTTGAGGATTATGTAAAATTCTTTCGAATTTCTTTTGTCCAGGTCTCCATTCTTGTTTAGCAGCATGTAAATTACCAATCATTGTCCATGCATCTGGTGAATTATGATTGATTTCAAGTGCATCTTTAAACCAATCTGATGCGCTATAAATTTGTCCACGATCACGCGCCATACAACCCAAACGAAGTACACAATCGACATATTTCGGATGTTCACGTAGAATATCTTTATATAATGTTTCAGCTTTATCAAATTCAAAAGATGCTTCACATACACGAGCTAAATTATAACGCATTGTAACAAGAATCGAATTTGCATAAGCTGGCTCGACTTCACGAGCTTGTTCAGCGTATAATATTCCTTGTTCGAAGCATTTTCGACTTTCTTCATAATTATTCAAACGATAATGTAACGAACCCATATTATTAAGCATTTCCATTGGAGTATCTTTATGATGCATATCACGAATTAATTTCGATGCTGTCATATAAGCATCCAATGAAGCTAAATAAATATAAACGAGTAGAAAAAAATATATAGTTTTCTGTATTATTGAATTGAATTCTCAAATGAATTATTTTCTTTTATAAAACTGATGAATATACAATGAAATTTAATTTTCTATCATTGAAGTAGTTCCGAGAAAAACACTTCTTTAGTTTTACCTTGCAGATCAACTCCTTCAAGAATTTCAGCTAATTGAATCCATGAATCAATATCATTTGGATCGTGTTGTGTAACCTTTTTCAAATATTCTCTTGCTTTATCTCTTTTATCGTGATCACTTGATTCTGCATAGATACTAGCCACTATTTTCATTGATTCATGATCATTTGGATGAATCTTTAAAATTTTTTCAAAACAATCACTGGCCTAAAAGAAATAAAAAAATATCAAGAATACGTTTGCAAAAATGAATGATCAAACAAACATTTGTAGTATCTTCTCGTTGTAAATACATTTGTCCCAGCCCAAATAATGGTAGAACAAATTTTTCCGGTGCTAAATGTGTCGCTTGATAATAATATCGAAATGCTTCTTCATAATCACGTTCAGCATGATAAGCTCGAGCTAAATGATAACAACTTTCAGCACGCATCGCTTCATTTTCTGTATTATTTAATGCATGCATTGCTAATTGACGAACTCGTGTATAATCCTTAAAAATGATTTATACTTGAAAATAAATACTTTTCAAACGAAAATAACAACAAACTTTTTTAAAGAAAAAATGATTTGCTAAATGATTTAAAACCATAGGATTTTGTGGATCATATTGATAAGCTCGAGAAAGTTTGACCACACCATTACGAATTGATAGAGGTGTCTTCATATTCAATTCGAGTATAGCTAAACCGACTAAGGCGCCAACACATTTTGGATCAATATCGATTGCACGATTAAATGATAATCTTTTTAAAAGAAAATAAATTAGATACAATAAGAACATGTTTTTTTTTTCAATTCAATATTCTTACTCAGCTTTTTCCAATTTATTTAATTTAGCAAATGCATTTGCTAAACCAACATGAATACCTGAAGAATTGTCTGGTGCCTGTTTTAAAGCACGCTTATATAAATTTAATGCTTGTCGATAATCTTTTTTATTAAATGCAATACAAGCACGACCAAGTAATGCTGGAATATTATTTTGCATCTATTTTAAAGCGACAAATATTCAAATTCTTTTTCGCTCTGCATCACTGTTTTACCTGATTAAGCACGAAGTTAAACTGTTGTTCAGCTGGATCCATTTTGTCACCCTCGAGTAAACAAATATAAGCTCGACCCAGTAAATGATTGAGATCATACATAAGAATTTTATCAGCATGTGTATAAAGTAATGTAGCTTGAGTAAAATATTCACGTTTTTTTTCTTTGGCTTTTTCTCGATGACCACGTTTAACATAGTAAGCAGCTAGTGTATCCAAACAACGCATTTGATCAGCTTCTTGTGCACGTTGACCAGTTGTTTGTTGTTGACGTTGATTATTGATTTCATTACATGCTGATTTAAGAATTTCAACGAAATCTTTTTCTTTATCTTGACGGTAATATTCCAACTAAATATGTATGTTTTTTGTTTTCGCTTTCAGTTTTTTTTCAAATTAATTAAAGTGAAAAAAAGAAATAACTTACAGCAAGTGTAACCCAAATATGTAATGGACAATTTTCTTGTTGAAGTATAGCAAGAACTTCTTGCCCATCTGAAAGTTGATCAAGACTTACTTCAATAACCTTTATGTTTTCGAGAATAGAAATGAACAAGGAAAAAAAACTTAGATTACATAGATCGACATAAACTTACTTCATCACCAGAATGTAATGGAATTTCAATTGAACGATGACTAGGTTCGGTCATGCTCGCCATGTCTCCTACTGCAAATGAAATAATTCTAATAACACAAATTTGATTGTTTTATTTTAGTGTAAGAGTTATTACGATTGGCTCATGAAAATTAATCACGAAATATACTGTAACATAGATGTCACCCAATACAAGACGCTGCAACACT
>OENM01000012.1:95848-142570 GCA_900239745.1 Rotaria magnacalcarata
TAAATCATCTGATGAATAAATTTTTTGAACTTAATTGTGATCTGGATCTCTAAGCCTTGTGTTGCCCACTGTACTTGTTTTACTTAACCAGAAGAAGGTTTATTGAATGAGCAATCTACTTGGGTAAAATTAAAGATAATATGAACGTTGATAGTAATCCATCTATTTATAATGAGACTCCTAGCAGTGTTCTTTGAAGGTAGTCATACACGGTCCATAGTTAAACGGAGATTCGTTGAATTCATGGAATGAAAACTTTTATTCTTTTTTAAGTAACAATCCAACTGTTAATGCGACCTTTAAATAATTGATACAACAATGAAATCATTGCTTTCGTTAAAGTTTTGTGGAATTCGCTTTGAGAATTTATTATACTCGATGGTATTATAAACAAAAAAGATTGTTTAGTCCTGATAAAAAAAACGAGTCCGAAATATCACTGGCAGCAAATGGTCTGATCTATTCTATTTACTTCTCTACTGTTATTGTAACACCTCCGTGAAGAACTCTTTTCGTATTCATAGCACTCAATTGACGATATGTGATGTATGGCTGTTAAAACTTAATGATACTGACTAACACTTGTCATAATAGTATTTAATGATATGCTAAACAACACATCAGACTAGTCGATTTTTATTCAACTTCATTCCATTAGTAGACATAATTTTGTTTATTTTTCGTGAAAATATATGTCCAAACATAATCAAAAGACATTGTTCTTCCATTACAGGGGAGAATTACGTACATAGGTAGTAAAACAAAAGCAAATAAATAATCACAGGTTTAGAACAAAAATTTAAATTGACAGTTGATGCTTTATATCATCAATATTTGTTCTTAGCATAGGTTGAAGTTCAAATAAATGGCCGTCATTACGAAGATGACATGTACATTGCTGTTGATAATACGATTGAATAATATTTGTTTGACGACATGAGGATGATGCGTGATGATAATTTGCACATAGACGACAGTAAACAAGACAATAATAATGCGCTGAATTATTATATCTTATTTGTTCATATTCATGTTGAATATCATCCGATAATAGCGGTTCAATAAAACCACAAGGATATTCACTTGAAGGTGTACTGAACGTTTGATCACTACTACAACTATCACTTAATAATGGAAGAAATTTCTAGAATGCAAACAAGAATTTCTTTTCGTTTTATTTAATCATTGAAAATATTGATTTAAAACATTGTCAGTCGTTTAGCTTTCAGTTTGTCTGTCTGCACGACTATTTAGTTATCTTTCTATGATAGATTTATATTCTCCATATGCATTTTATATTGACTATTTAATAACATCAAAAAAGAACTCACTGTCCAATGCCGGCCATGATGATGACCGTTGAACTTGATTGATGAAGAACTATCATCATACTTTCTTTGACGCTCTTTCCTTCGTTTGATCATTCGATTTCTAAAATAATAAATAGAATATTTCATATTTAAATACATAAAGAATGTTATAATATATGTAAATCTTTGATATTTATTCAACATTTATCCATATCGAATAGATGGCATCAATATTTTTCTTCCATCGTTTCTCTCGATCAAAAAGACGTGCGTGATGTGCTGCTATGCATCAGAAAACAAATCAAAGCTTGGTATGTCACACTTGTGAGAAAAATGAACGTGTGTGCGTACATGTTATTAGTTCTGAATAGAGATGAGTGTCATTTGTTCAGTATGGAAATAAAATCTTATATTATGACACCTGAGAGACCTTTATGATCGATAAGAGAATAGAATAGAAAAGAATTTCATTTATTTACTTGATTAAAATAACTGTACCAGTTGTGATAAGTAAAGCGATCATGATTCCCAAAGCGACGGATACAGACGACGGCGATGATGATGGAGTGACTCGTTCATGTGGTACGGATGCTGATAATAACATACGAGATGAACAACGGATTTCCACAGATAAAAATTTTGGGGGTGGACCAATAGAAAATATTGGTGGAGGTGGAGGTAATTGAGAACAACGTTGACATTTATGAGTCGTAGTCATTTATATAAATTTATTTGCATCGATTTACTAAAATGTGTAAATGAGAAGATGTTATAGCGAAGAATGATGAAAAAAATACGAATAGTTATATAAAAATGTCTTATATTAGTTGCTCTCCTAGTTTGACACAACTGTTGGCTATTGAAAGGTCATTTTTCTTTTCTTTTTTTTTCTTTTCTTTTTGTGGAGAGAACATACACAACAGACTCTTTGATACGTATTCTGTAATAATAGAAGCGTTTAGATCATTTTTAATGACGTTGATTGCAGACTAGTATAGAAAAGAAAGTATACTCCTATGATAGTAATACACACTTGTATCAAAGAATCTTTTAGAACAGTAAAGAATTTATGTCATTGTTAAATGACGTGTATAGAACTTACCATTATTCCATTTATTTGAAAATTTAGGAGCATGTTTTGCGTCAATCAAGATGAAATGCAAAAAAACGAAGAGGAAACAATATGTGCAATCATCTCATGCCAGGGTCAATCAGACTAGATTTCGTCGAGTGATCGAAGAGGAAGAGGAAAAGAAAAAAATGGACAATCACGAACTGTAAGAGTAAAGAAAAAGAGCGAATGATTGATGCAGAATGTCGAGACATGCACAATTCTTGTCAATAGAACAAGGAAGATGACCTGTTTCAATAACTCTACTAGACTGTTTAGTGTGAAGATTGACATGCCGTTTATGTTTCTTATGATCCTATAATTATTCAAAAAGAGATAGAATAATCGAGTTAGTTAGAATAAAAGCTAAAACGGCGAAGTCAAGTTCATATTATCATTTGTTTTCCGGGTCAGTTTGTGTATAGAATCAATCTATTTCACACACAGATTTCGACCGAAAATTTGTTATACACAACCATTTTAGATGAACGCAGACAATTCTAACACTAATTGTCGCGTGTTTGGATATCTGTCTGTGTTCATATTAGTGAACTTTTTTTAATTTGCCTGTCGTATTCGGTCATTTTCAATGGCATCGCCATCATCTTTTTTTTTCAATAATAAAAATAATAATATTGTAAGATTTCATTGTGATTTATGCGAACAAATTCAAGATAACTGAACATCATATTCATGCTTGTATTGAGACGAACATAACAAAACTAAAATATGCCCGAATCTTCATCAACTATTGATCAAGCGGATAGGAACGATTACAACAGACAATCCTAATTGAACATTTATCATGATTAGCGAGCAACGTAGAAAAAGTAGAAGCCATGAGAAGAAATAGATGATGATAGGTAACGTCTTGAAAGAAAGAATACTAGTGATATACATGCGACTGAGAAGAGCAGACACAAGTGTTTGCCCCCCGGTGGTGTGTGGAATGAACAGAAATTTGATTAAGCATTTTCATCCTAGGACAACAGTCGTTCTAATCAACTAGACGACTAATTCAATCGAATGCGTGATCAAGCGATAGTGTACATTTGGTACCAGCAGGTGTCATTCTCTCGAAAATTACGTCAAAGAAACTCGCGAAATCATTAAATATGTTATTTTCAGTTGAATGAACAAAGTTAAGAACAAGGATTAACTCATATTTCGTTTAGCATTTTATATTGAGATAAATGAAATCTTGTTGG
Source organism: Rotaria magnacalcarata (assembly GCA_900239745.1). Classification (NCBI taxonomy): domain Eukaryota; kingdom Metazoa; phylum Rotifera; class Eurotatoria; order Philodinida; family Philodinidae; genus Rotaria; species Rotaria magnacalcarata. The sequence continues at coordinate 99,478 of OENM01000012.1, forward strand.
TGATTAAATGTTCACACTCTGAAAATATTCATTTACGATGATAAACGACTTCGGTTGGTTGCAAATGAACCAGAGAAAACAACAAATAATAATAATAGATTATATCTTTTATCGGAAAATAGATGAGAACAGAACAAGTTTGAGCTGTTCGATTTTTTTTTTATTATTCGATATCAACCGATAACAGACAATCTGTCTGATATAAAGTCGTTCATGACAATGATTCATGACCAATGTATATTTCAGTGTTTTTTGCATTGCCTTATTTCTAAATACAAACAGTATTATATGTACAGAAATTAGAAAATTTTAACATTTTTCATTCTATATTGTCTTGCAAATGAATAGTATATGTTTATATTGAATTAGAGTCACAAATTATCTGATAATTTGCATAACTATGTTAATAATAGAATATTTTATCACAGCTGTTCAGAGAACACATACTTGCATGAACAGAGAGATGCGTCCACTTCTTGTTCATTAAATTGAACTTTGATGATGTCTCGTATTGGTTGTCTTTTGTTCATGTTTAATTCGAGTGTCAACTTCAAGTGGAAGTATTGAAAGATGAAACCTTCTTCTTTGATTTCATTTTATCAATGACATGTGTATATATGCTTTATTTGTCTTCGCTCTGCTTCCGTGTTTTATTTCGTACGAAAAGAAAAACGAGGTACAACTCAATATCATATGATATGCTCGGTCAATCATTGAGTCATGCATGTTTAAAAATACTGATTATTTACATTGGAGTTTCATTTGATGTATTTAAAAGATAAACAAGCAACAAATGAAACTACCGTAACTAAATCAAACACGTGTGAAGGTGATTGTTGATTGAAATAATAACTATAATGCTAATTTTACTGAGAAAAATTATAAAAGTTTTCACTTCTTGAATTACGCCTTAAATTTAGCTGCCTAACCAAATTTGAAAAAATATAGCTTTAAGAACCTTGGATTGTCCATTTTGTTTTGGAGAAAGATAACCAATATTTTATTCTATATTTATTCGTGGAAACACATGAACTGTAAAGTATAATTCAAAATCTTTATAAAATCGTAGATTGCACACACAAGTAGTGTCTACTATTTGCGATCTGAAACGTTCATCTGAATTTGGTTATCATTTAAAGGTGTTTTGTATTGTCTAGCGTTTGAATAGGTTTTGAACATCAAATTATGTAGAAATTTGTGGTTTTATTACTATAATTTTGGTGACATCTAGATAGATAAATTCATAGAAGAATCTTAAACTACAAAAATATGATTCATACATTTAGTTTTTAATTGATTCTTTTGTTACTGTGACTTCATCTCTACACTGAAAGTTTATATCATTATACGGAAGATAAAAAGCGTGTAGCTATTGAATGCAATTATAAATTTTACAGATGATTAATTCGATACTATAATCATATAGTATCAGCAAATCACAACAAATTAACTTTAAAAAGAGAATTTTTCAAAGTTTGATGACTTTAACACTTGCGTCAAAGTCAATCACTATTAACTAGATGAGAAATTTGCTGGAAATAGATTCATGGAGCTTCGTTTCCCGATCGGTTTTACGATAGTTTCATTATCAAATATATGCATCGGTTTTAAACTACTTGCTAATTCCACTGGATGTCTTTCTGTAACGGATTACAGCAATCTTACGTGTTTTTTTTCTGTATAGATTTGTGTGAGAAATGCGAAAAGACGCAGTAGCTTTCTTGAAGATTTTTACAGATAATTTTTATAGTTTATGAACATATGAAATAGATAAAAATGTGCGTGCATGCGTTATGTTATGATTAAGGAGTAGAGTTTGGTGAGAGAGAATTTTAAGAAAGAACATTTATACCGACACCATTGATCAGAGATGTCGTCGAGATCTAGTAATGTACAATTCCTTCGAAATATTTATCATTAATAATGGATTGAATATAATATTAAAAGGAGAAAAAAGATGAACGATCCTAAATGTCACATCACATTTGGGATAGAAAATTCTTTTTTTTTTTATAAATCTTTGATAAATATAAAACTATCTTTGAAACGTATGCATAAACTAAAATAAAAGTAGTAAACTTTCTTCGAAAAACACATTCAAAATCGATTTCTTATATATGTATTTTTATTTTGGTTTTAATTCATTATCAACACCACTACAAAATAGATAATCATGAATATTGATAAAAAGATTAATTAAAAAAGTTATTTTGTTAGTACAAATTGATCAGCAATACTATCGTCACTGTCATGATAATATGTAAAATGTAAATACGTTTGATTGACAAATATTGTTGTATATCCAAATTGTTGATCATGATATTGACTCCATGGAACACTCGAATAAACGCCGGTATCCAAGTTTTGACCAGCCATACCAATTAATACATGCGTTATACCATCTGCTACACATTTCTTTTGATACATTGGACACGATCGTTCGTATGAATGTCGGTGTGCAAAAAGATTGACATCGACACGATATTGATAGAATAATGGTTCTAGGTACAATTGTAGCATCATTGTTATTTCATGCTCTGCAATCGATTCTAATTCTGATGTATACATTTGTCGATGTGAACCAACAATGAGCCATGGGGTACGAGAACGATTAACTAAACGAAGATCTTGTTCAATCCATGCATATTGTGGTGATGATCGACGGAAATCATGTTCAGTTGAATAATAAACTACATGTACTGGACCAACATCAAAACTATACCAAAATAGACTATTACCATTCGATGGTGAATGAAATCGATGAACCATAGGAACAGCACATTCACCACCTGAATCAGTACCATAGTCGCCCCTAAAAATCAATCAATATCGAAATAAGTCAATCAATAAAAGGATGATGTATGTTGATTTATACAATAAATAGTGATAGCAGAATGTGTAATAGCTGTTTTATCTATTTTCGAAGACTAACTTACCATCCTGGTCGAAATCCTCCTGGACCAGGAGCACCACTTGGATCTTTATTGCCTCCTGTAGCATGATCATATTCATGATTACCAATACCAACCATATAAGGTACACGAGCTGCTATTGGTTGTATTTGAGTCATAAATGCATCCCATAGAGCACCAATACCACGAGCATAACTAATATCACCAATATGTAATAAACAAGTAATATTTTTTGATAAGACTTGTGTTGTTACTCGAGCAACAGTTGATTTAGCACCGGGTTCCACTGGTGATAAACCCATGTCACCGAAAGCGATTAATGTTACTCCTTGATTTTTATCTGCCGGACGATTTGTGAACGAATAAACGGCTGACCAACCAAGTTCATCGTTACCAACTCGATAGTAATAGATTGTTCCTGGTTGGAGATCTTCTAATAAAATCGTATGCATATATCCTGGATCGATGAATGCTTGTGGACCCCATGCATTTGCTTTTCCTTCACACATATCCGATGCTGTATATGTTGTTGTTGTTCCATTTTGATGAAATTCCAATGATAATGGATTTAATCCATATTGACATTGCGGACTATATTGTGATGAATTAGTTAAATAGGAAACAAATATTTGATCGAGTCGATCACCATAAGCTAAATGAATTTGTGTAGGCTCATTATAATTAAGGGGTTCTATTAGGACCGATTGCGCTACTAATGAATAATTGCCTGAACAAGAATGATCACGTGAATAATAACGAAATTGAAGTGGACGCCGTAGATTAATCATCTGCCATGAAATACTGTTGGTTTTTTCAGATTTAATAAATTCATAATCAAAATAATCACAAGCTAATACAAAGAACAAAAAAAAACTTATTACGAGCCGTAAATAATAATGACGATAGAAAAAGGAATTTGTTCTTCAGAGGACAAGCAGAAAACAAAGATAAAGTTTATTCAAGATTGATGAAATTCATTATATATTTGTGTCTCACAATTAGTTGAGCTATAACCAAATAGATCAACAATTTCCTTACGTACTATGATGTACAAGTAAATATTTGGTTATTATTCAGTTAAAACCAGTTTAACAGAGTTGCACACTGGAAAAGCTCGGATATCAAATACTCACAGTTCAATAGTAATTTTCTTGTTTTGTACGATAATACGATTTCATATTTTACTGAACTAAAGAATGTTTATTGTAGTACTGTTTCGATTCTCATGATAATTATAATTTTATTTTTACTTTTAAACTTTAATTATCCTCAGTGTCAATCAAATTCATTGATATTGACATTTTGGGTAGGTTTGGGTTGTTGATCTTCGTTTTCAGGATAAACATATCAGTGTTAAGCCTAACGTTCTATAATATAACAATCATCATTATGTTTTCTTGAGTTCTAATCAAGAAAATTCATTTCGTTAATTTGTTACGTATGATAAAGTACATACATTATTAGACTTATCGATCTAAGTGTCGACAAATTCAAGTTCTTATTCAATTGGGAAGACTTGAAACTATCCTGTGAGCTTAATAAATACTATAATGAGCAATTGAGTGACAATGTTTTTCGATTAGTAAATATTTTCGAAGCATAACTAATGTTATTGATTGGAATCGGATTTAAAATTCTACTCGGCGTGAGACATAGAAGAATTCTAGTTGATTTATCAAAATAAAATGAAAAATTAATTGGAAAGACTATGTGAATTTCGAAAAATCTTTAAAATAAAAACTTTTTCATTATATGTTTGCAAAAGAACCATCTATTGAATTATTTTCACACTCAGATGGATTTGAAAAATAAAACAACTACGATTTTTACCTTTATCAAGAGGAATTTCACCAAAATAAATACCAATAAAATCATCAACACAGGGTGCTGTCATGGGTGTCCAAGTTACATTGACCTGTTCATTGCTAACATAGACTGTAGTTGATACATTTAAAGTCATTACAGTCATAAGTGTTGAGAAAATCGAAGATAGAATTAAGCCGGAACCTCGATTACAAGAGTGTGGGCTTGGTTCATCATGTACCGAATGGTGTTTTCCAAACGGACCATTGTCATTTAAATGTTGGTCTGCTACAACGAAAATAATAAACGAAGAAAGATAAACGACTAGATGTTTCATTGATCAAGTCAAACTACTAGCACGTATTCTCATGTTATTTCTTTTTATAAACTAAGCAATAAGAAGAAAAAAACAATGAGATATGATATCTTTTCACAGCCTTCACCTGTAGAATGTTCTACACGAGACTAGATTTTGGTTTCATTGCGAACATTCTGCACGGCTGATAAGAGTACGAAACTTCGTATATGAAAAATATATAGATTTCTGAGCCTTAATTTATTTTTATCAAAAGAAAAATTCACAAAAACTCTTTAATACTTAGTGATGAAAAGACGAATCAATTTAAGTTCAATTCAATACATGGAGTAAATAAGGATGTGTCCAGTTGTCTACACTTTTTTCCTCAATGAAATTCATAAATCTATGAAGACTCACGAACAGGAAACCTAAAACCTGGTTCGAAACCAAGAATACTTTTATTGAAGTCGAAATCTTGTGTGACTGTTTGAATTGTTGTAGAAGAACTAGATCTCATTTGTAAGTATCATCACTAAAAACAAAGGTCTGAATGTAGTTGATCGACGAAAATATTCTACCTTTGCTTCACCTATAAATCCAGCGGGTCAGCCATTGTGATTATTGATTATAAATAAACTCATCGTCGTATCCAATCCTCGTTCGTCTCATAGTGGGATTTGAGTCAATAGATAGTCTATGCATCGGTTCTGCTACACACGTGTCATGACACACATATACTTTCGTTCCAGTCAGACAATCCACATGCTTTTTTTTATTATTAAGGTGATACTTCAGAAACGCTGTACAAAAGAAAAGATATGAGGCAAAACAAAAACAATGAGTGAAGCATATGAATTCCAACTGGGTGACGATTACTCACTTACCAAATCATTCGAAACGAACACATCGTCCCCTACTAAGGACTATATAAGTATTGATAGAGGATGCGAATGCCGCGGCAGAACTGATACAAAAACTAAAACATACATGACATGGGACCTAGTAGTTCCTGGTCTGTTTTGATTTATCTAAAATTGTAAGATACCCTGCGCACAATAATAATCACCGAAATATGTGTTGATTTTTCGTAGGCTGTAACTTATAGGAAGTATTTAATGGCAGAAACACTCAAAAGACTTCTATGACGCTTCAAATAACGAGTATATACAAATTGGAATTATTTTATAATTTATTTTCGTCATGTAATCAAAAATTAGGTTTTTGTGATCCTGAAACCAATCTAGAGACAAAAAAGTCAATTGAAAATCAAATAATTCAGTTACTAATAGATCGTATGCTAACAGTTCAAAAATATAGCAAAACATGTATCGTTGATTAAACAAAAATTGAAACAGCAATTATGAGACATTTTTCTTCTTAACTTTTGTGATTGATTGAAAAATTCAAAAGATTTACCCATCGTTTGAATAGTTACATATTCTATTGTTTAAAGTTTCGTTTGAATTTATTTCTATAAAATCCCTATGGCATAAACTATCGTGTTCACGATCGTTCTTTTAATAGCTTAACTTAAGTTACCTATAAGTCAGATAAGATAAAACTAGATTATAATAATCATTACATTACGACTGTATTTGAAGAATTTTATGAAATTACTAAGATAGAAATTCAAGAAGTTTTTTTGTCAAGATGTGCTTGCACATTTATATCAAAGAATTTTATGAAATTGATTTGAGCTTATATATGCCAATCAATAATGAAGAGAATGATTTCGTTCAATCGAATAGTCAATAAAACGAATGTATTGAAAAATCTCTTTGTATGAAAATCGAATGAAACTCATGTAAATCACGGAAGGTTTTTGCGTGCTATTGCTGCTTATCTTTTCTAAAATTCTTTATCGACAATTTAATCTGTCTCAAATAAAATGATGTATTTTTATCTAGCATGAACTTACGATGAACGTATATGGTCTATTCCATGATTATAAATCTTGGTCGAATAGAAAACGATTATACTTTTACGGAGATAATTCAAAATGTATGCATTTGAAATTAATTTTCAAGTAAGACTCACAAAGATTAATATCTGCCAAAGTATTAATAAATGGATTATTTCAAGAAAAATTTAAGGATGAATCATAATAACAGAGCTAAATGAAATGAAAAATAATCTTTATTTTGTTCAAAGAAACAAAAAACAAAATGTGTTTCTACATAAGTTTTATAATACAAATAGAAAAAAAAACGTTTTTGATATATCTTGTTCATCGTACCTTTTGAATCTGTACACTACTACTATTTACTGTATTGGATTGGTTATTTTGTAATTGCATGTTAAGATCGTCATCGTCGTCGTCATCTTCAGTCCATAAATCATGAAATTTCGTATCTTTTTGTTGAATGGCAGGTCTTCTAACAGTAAAATCTATTCGACTGTTATTTATTTCATCTGTTTCTATTAGATTTTTATCGAGAATTTTAGTAAGATCGGGTGCACTTGCAGTCAATTTTTCGGTAGTAGCTTTAAATTGTGCATTGATAATTTCAATTTGCATATTACTTAATTTGTTTTGAGTTGAATTCATCATTGATGATGGAGATAAAACATGTTTTTTATTTTCAAGATATTGAGCAAGTGAAAGAACTTTACGTTTTTTATTGTCATCAGACAATTGAGATTCACTACGAAGCAAAACATAAAATTTTAGTCATTGAATGAATAAGTATTTCAAACTTTATTTCATCAGAATTTCTTCTATTATCAATAGAATTAGTTTCAACAATTGCTAAATTTGTATTTATTGCAAGTTTTACTGTGGTAGATTTAGGTAATAGCTTTTTATGATACCATCTTTTTAAGACCGATTTTGCTAAACCATTGTAGTTAGCTGTTTTATTTGATGCAAGATGACGAATGGCTTTATCAATTTTTGTTTCCTATGAAAAAAAAGAGTCAATGGATAAATTGATGGAAAATTCTTATTATTTATTATTACTTGAATTATGGCAGCAGTAATGGATATTTTATACAACTTACGAAGATATTCCTTGACCTAAAGGAAATATGAAATAAAATACTGTTTTAAAAAGAAAAATATCTACTTTTTCGTGTTCTTTTAAAGCAGTGTATTTTTTAAGTTTTCTTTTAATTGTCTCAATTGTAGTGACAGTAGCTGTTTCAGCACTCATTTTCTTTTCAATTCAGTCTGAAGAAAGCTTGAAAAGAAAACATGTAAATTTTCTCTCAGCAATCAAATATGAATATGTGAATAAGTGAATTTTTGAGTTTCAATAAATTCAAATAGAAAAAAAAGTGATTAATATAACAAAGTATCTGTAATATCTGTAATACAGTGATGATGAATAGGATTCGTTTGTACTATAACAAATGATGTAACAGAAAAGAAAAACTTCACTATTCAAGATGTCGCTACTTGTCGAATGAATTTTCTTTCGCGATTTTATCTCATTATCCAGGTCGAATAGTCCGGCCTGGAAACGGCCGGTTCCAGTTAGTTCCGTTGATTTTGTGGAAGCAGTATTTTGGTTGGAAAATTTTCTGATTTTTTTCTGGTGATTTCCGATCAATTCTTGCCGGAAAGCACCGGAACTTGATAGGAATCCGCCGAAAAAGTCCGACCGTATTTTTGACCGGAATACTGCTTCCATGTTCCAACGATTTTCCGTATTTTCCTGCAGGATATGGTGACTTTCCCGCATATTTCCTGGAATATCCTGCGGGATCCGGTGGCCGGAATGTTCGACCTGGGTATGAATTTACATTACATGATCTATAGATATATTGATGGCGGTTTTAATAAATTGAATGATATTTTGATTAAATGAATATATAAGAAACAGATATAGTGAAAAAGTATATTAAATCGAACAGTATTTTCATCTAAACAGAATTGTTCCCTGGAAAATATGAAGTCAGTCATTTACAAAGTATTTGTATGTGTATAATTTCCAAAATATAAAAGTAGTATGGCGAGAAACGATGAATAAAAATAATAGATGAGTACTGCATTTCATTATGGCATTACTCTGAAATTATTTTCTTGATCATCTGAATATAAGAAATAAATTTGTTGATATACAATTGTTCTGATCACTAATAAAAATGAAGAATCATCGATCCAAATTCAATCCGAAATTATTGACTTTTTGATAAACTTTTTGAAATGCCATTTCGTGTTTCTCAATAGCTTCATATCAATATAAAATGCTTTTGTTTTCAACGCTATCAAAGGATAAGATTTCATCACAATTTCATGTAGAGTCGATAGTACTAAAATTCAGATATAGTGTATGAGTGTATTTATGATACCTGACCGAAGTACTATTTTGTGAATTCAAAGTTTTAGCGTAGGTTCAGTACTAATCAAAGTCTACTAGGTGAAAGTTTTTTCTTGGTTTACGTTCATATGATGAATCTATTATCAGATAATTAGAATTAATATCGTGTCTGATCGATCATTTTTCATTTCTTTTTCTTGATTGCCAGACAAAATTGAATTCGAACAAACTTCGAAAGCATAAACCTGTTGAGAACTAGGATCTACATAGAAATACTGATCATCGTGTATTATGATTGACTTCTAGCGACACATGAGAAGAGGGCGTTATGTGCATGCAAACATTATATTTGAAGATAATTCTTACTATTGAATGAGACAATACTGCAGTCTTTCTCAGCTTTCTGATAGTTGATTTTCAAGTACTATGCTTCTTTCTGGTGCATACAATGGATGTATGACTAGTAAAATGTCTTTCTCGAAATCTTTCTGACGACCGTAGACGTTTTACATCAAATACTCTGACGAAAAGCAAAGATACCAAAAGAAAAAAAATAATCGTTGTTTCTTTTATAAACAACCAATAGGGAAGAGAACGGACCAAAAAAATCAACGTTTATAAGTGTAACATACACAAGAATCAAATAGAAATAGAAGAGTATCTAGATTAAGTTTCGTTTCGTTTTCTAGTTTTTATTAATAGAAGTTTCAAAAATAAAGAGCACTTGTAATACTTTTATTCAATGAAATCATATGATAAACTTATCTGAATGGAGATTATTAGAGAAGACTTGACCTTAATAAGGAACGTCTACTATGACATTCAATAATAGATGTGACTTAGTATTTAAGATCCAATGAAAAAACGTTACGTCTATAGCTGGATAGTTGTGAAAACAAATCTGTCTAATGAATCATAGTTGAAATTGTACTGCACAATAATCTGATGAGAATCGAAACAATTTTCAACAAGTCCGACTTCAAGGATAATCCTATGATAATAGAAAATTCAAACAACAAAGTGCTACACAAAACATAGTTTTTGTTCGTATCGAAAGCAAGTAGATCAACTCTTAAATATCTGTTGTATGATAAAAAAAAAATTAAAATTTCATTCCTTACGCTTGTATAAATATTTATTTTGCGATCTATAGATCTTATCAAACATAACACATTAGGCTGCTCTTTTTGTCATGTTTACGATTTTTATTCTTTGCAAACTTGACTGCAACGATATACACATATCTATATTGTGAAAACTAATTAGAGCTACAATAGTATTTTCAAATAATGGTTTTATTTTTGTTTCTTTAAAACATTTAAGACCTGATTCATTTTTCACAAACATAAAACTCATTGAATATTATCGACGATGTCTTCGATCGTGGCTGGTATTGAAATGGGTGGTACAGGATGTAAAGTAGCAATCAGTGATACTAATGGACAATTTACTGAACAGTATTCACTACAAGTGGTAACAACAACATCAGAAAATACTTTACTTGAAATACATGATTGGCTAGCATTAAAAAAATCGGAAAGACCATTCGTTGCTATTGGTATTGCATGCTTTGGACCTGTTGATCTAAATAAAAAAAGCAAAACTTATGGTTATATTACAACAACACCAAAACCAGGATGGCAATATGTTAATGTAGTTGGTGCTTTTCATGATTTGAATGTTCCGATTGTTTTTGAGACAGACGTTAATGCTCCAGCAATGACTGAAGCTGCACTTCTAGGTGATACATCAGCAGCTTACATTACCATAGGAACAGGTTATAGCACTAATAGATTTCTTGAATAATATTATTCGTTGATATTATTATGTAGGCGTTGGTGTTGGTCTTGTAATTAACTCTCAACCTATTCATGGTTTAATGCACCCCGAAGGTGCACATATTAAAGTTGAACGTATATCTGGTGATGATTATTCCGGTTGTTGTCCATATCATGGTTCATGTATTGAAGGCATGTCAAAAGCACAAGCAGTTGCTGAACGTCTTAATATTTCACCAAGTCTACTCAGTACGATTCCCGACGATCATCCAGTGTGGAGTATACAAGCATACTATATAGCTCAACTATGTGCAGCAACCATGTATCTTACATCAGTCGAACGTATTATTATTGGTGGAGGATTAATGAAACGACAAATTCTTTTTAAACTTATACGAAAGCATTTTCATCAAATATTAAATAATTATATTAATATTCCAATAATTACACAAAATATCGATGAATATATTTGCCCATCACAGCTTGGCGATCTTATCGGTATTCAGTCAGCTTTGGATTTAGCACAAACAGTGGTTAATAAAAATTGAATTCTGTATCAAAAGACAATTTTTAATGTTGAATCTGTATCGCAATTATAATAGTTATAAAGATTAATTGAAAACACTTTAAATTTGAATAAAAGTAAAGACTCGGGTACTATTAGTTATTCAAAAGAAATGTCTCAGAAAATGAATATCTTTTTCTAGTGACAAGAAAAGACACAATTTTTTATTAACATTGGAACGTGTTTAAAATGAAGATTCGTAATATTAGAAGAGAAATAAAGTAAATAATACAACAAAGTAAGTGAACTATAAAATTATTCAGCAGTTCGTTTTTTGAAAAACAGAGTCGATGAACAAGTTAATTGATGGTAGCGTTCATTTTTCGCGGTAAACGTTTTTGAACTTCTAAAATATGAATTTATACATCAACTTCATTCGTAGAATCTTGTTCAAGAAATGTATCTTTTCCATCTTGATTATCATCTTCTGAATTAATCAGTGGTGATGGTGAACATGGTGGTGTAGGTGGATCTTTTCGAATGCCCACATATGGTTGATCCCATTTTGTTCGTTCGTATTTCGATTTTAGCACTGTTTGTGTTACTGCGGATATGAATTGTTGTTTTTTTGTTGTAGTTCGATTTGATTTATTAGAACATTTTCGATCTGATGTTTTTTGACGTTTTCGTTTTAAAATAGATGTGTTTGCTGAAGTTGTTGATGGTTCTTTTTTATTCACGGTTGTTGTAGTTGAATGTGGTTGTTTTTCTAAGGGTTTCAATAATGTGTGTTTTGATATTACTGTATTCGTTTTTGGTTTATTCGATGGTAAGGGAAATCTGTACATTTTTGTTGTTATTTTTTTAATTTTCTCTTGAAGTTCAACATCATCATCATTACTCAGTGAATTATTACGGTCTATCAATGATGAAGGTTTCTCTTCGGTGTACTTTGATTGATCCATCCGAGGAATCAGTTTTTCATTTGATAAAATGATTTGAGGTGAAGAAAATTGACTTTCTTTGTCTATGTGTAAAGTTTGCTTATCAGGTATAATTGGTGAAGAAACTTGAATAGGAGTAGAACTATTTGATCTACTTGATGATGTTCTACTCCTACAATGAGTTCCACTATTTGTAACAAGTGATGAATCACGAAATGTAACAAAATCCTTTGTAGATAAAAGAGTTTGATCACATTGACCATCATTTAGAATATAATCAGAATCGTAAATTTCGTTTCTAAAATACAATCTAAGAATATAAATATATATTCATAAGAATAAAATATTTCATTTACTGTCGTTTTTGTATTTCGGTTGATGTCCAATATTTTTTCCATGAATATAATGTACTAGTTGTATTATTTACAAAATTATTGACTGGTCGAAGGGGTTCTGCTTTAATAGTAAAATGTTTGGATAGTGTGTCAAATAGACGGGAACTTCGAGCATCGACATTTGTTATCACTGGAATCGATGTAACAGTTGTTCCACTTCCTATTATTGCTCTAAATGGTTCTCTATTACTACTATTCTTTTGCTGCTGCGATTGTTGTTGTTGTTGTTGTTGTTGCTGCTGCTGCTTTATTTTGATCGATGCAGACATATCAATAGTTGTTCCTGAATAGTATCGAGCCATTTCATGATCAATAAGTGCTCGATGCATACTATCTTGTGTATCACATACATTGATTTGATGATGTAGATCACCAGGACCACGTCGAGTCGATCGATTCTTAAGATTAAAAGTAGTTGTACGATCATGTTTAGAATGAATCGTAACAGTTGAGAACAATATTGGCAATGTGATTTGCCTAGAAGTTGGTCTATTGTGTATACGATGAATATCTGAAGCAACTGGTTTTGACAGAGGCGGTAAAATTTTGATGATGTCAACCATCGCTGCTAATGAAATGATGGCATATAATTTTTTCGTCTTTTTCTCTTAGATTATTTTAACCATCGTGTGAATAATAAATGGCTTCAAAGCTTGTTGCTTGTCGTTTAATGGTATTATAGAGTTTCAAACGATTAGTATGTTTGCATTTATGTTGTGAAGCGTTTACTCTTTTCAAGATAGAAGTAGTAGAATAAATACTTATATAAACACCATACTTGTATTCTAATGTTCGACATGGGAGTGTTGTTTTTAATGCATTGAATACAGAGAATAATTTTTTCAAATAAATTTTTTTTATGTAAAAAATATTTTTATACAAAAAAAAAGTTTAATTGATGAAATATTTCTTTCAGGTTCAGTCAGAGTTTTTTTTTTCAGGATTCATAATTAGTTGTCTAGATAAACGATTGAAAAATTGAATTCGAAATCGGTACTAAAATTTTAAATTATGCGACGAGACTGATCTAATCATGAATAAAGTAATAGAACAAGAATACAAATGAAGAATAAAAAGTTCAAAAGGAGCATATTAACAATAAGATGAAGAAATATTCCTTTTTACTAATGATTTATAAACAAAAATTTATTGCGATCATTCATTCTTGTCAAGTATACTGAAACCTGACTTGTGAATAAATAACCATTGTTGGTAGTCATGAGACACGAACAACGATGAAAACTAAATCGATTCTAAATATCATTTTTCTAATAACAAGAATTCACCATGGTGACAACGCATCCATAATCCTTGTGATATCGATTTGATATTCTATATTACACTCTGCTTATAAAAGCAATATATCAATCGTAGACCTACTGAGGAACTTTATATTGTACTTTTGATTTTATGGAAACTTCGAATTTCACCTTTTTTATTTGATTATTGTTTAATTTCTTGTTCTAACTTACCAATGAAATAGCAGATATTACTGTTATTTTGTAATTTAAACTTAATAATAACAAAGCCATATAGAAAAAAAAATGTTTTTTTTTGTGATCCAAATTGTACAACTAGGAAGCTTCATAATACCTCCTTATAGATTCCTATTAGAAATACTGCTATAATAAGGATTGATACATTATGGAGTGAATTATCGATGTGAAACTAGCAGGAACACAGCGAATTTATTTTTATTTGAAATTATCTTCAATATTTTTATATTGTTATTTTATTTAAATGATTGTCATGATTATGAGAATGATCTATGTTAATTATCCATTAAACACACCGCAATATTTTGTTTTTGTTTGTATGATTTTTCTGGTCATGAGAAACAATGACTAATTGACATCATGTTATCAATATATTTTATTAATTAGAAACAAAATACCATATGATTAGTATCTATTCTGATGTTAAAGACGACTTTTTTTTTTTTTTAGATTTATCTTTAGGGTTTGGTGCATTGATATTAGTATTCATATAAAATGCCTTTAATAAACGCATTGCTTCATCACTTTCAATTCCACTTGTACATTCTAATGGTAATGTATCAGGCATAGAATCTTGTGCAATATCTAGTACAGAACCACAACCACCAAAACGATCATTTGAACATCCGTAGACAACTTTGGTTATACCAGCAAGGCGTAATGCGCCAGTACACATTATACAAGGTTCACAAGTGACATAGAGAATAGATTCCGAAAGAAGCTGAAAGAGCAAAGAATAAAAATGAAATAATAATAAATATGTAAACAAAAAAAAAGAAAGAAACTTTTCGTGCAGTTGAAAGATCGTACTGAGCAAAAAACCTATCAAGTGCACACATTTCAGCATGTCTTGTAGCATTTCGAAGTCGAACAGGTTCATTTTGGCCTGACGCAATAATTTTTGAATCATTATGAATGATTACACAACCAACTAAATAATCAAGTTAATATTAAGTTCAAATAGACAATGATAGAAATAAAATATGCTTATTTACTTGGAACTTCCTGCTGATCTAATGCATTTTGTGCTAATTTAAGTGCTTCGAGCATCCATCTTTGACCTGGATGATTTTGCTGTTGATTTATTAATGCCATAGTTATTCGTGGGCGATTCGCCCGAAAAATAGTTGAAAAAGAAATCCCAATGATTTGTTAATCAATTGGTCTGAAACAAGAAATTAATAAAATCCAGAAGAAAATAATAGAATACACAAAAATCAATGATTAAAATGTAGATTTGAACAATGTTTTCTTAAGTGTCAAGTTCGTGTTATACTATTTCTATTATATCATTAATCTAGTCATAAAATATTATCCAGCATGGAAAAGTCTCTGAACTACCGAGTGAATTAATAACAATAATTACGATCAATTTCTCTTTTCATTGATCAATAATAATATCTCTGGTAACAAAACAAGAAATGATCATTGATAGAAAATCAAAAGAAACAACAATGTTTCTTTTTATCGATTAATAATTTTAATCATATCGAATAATCACAAATCTATAACTGAATCGATGGGAAACTCATGTAGATCATAAATTATTATTTGATTTTTTGATCGAATGATGTTAAATTTGGCAGCATAAATGCAATTATTGCTATTTTAATCATTAGCATTAAATGTTCATCATCATATGATTTATTAAAATCATATCACCAATGTTAATCTTTAACGTCGTATTGCATCAAAAATAGTTTTCTTCATACATATACATAAAAAACTACTTTAAGCAGAATAAGTTCATGCTTAATTTTGATCATTATTCGATACTTAATTTTCGTTGTTTTTTATTTAGTAGTGGTATCGTGCTATTCTCAATCAGGACAGACAACTAAATAAGTTGATGATCGAGTTTTTCTTTCGCGGTAAAACATGAGAGCATAGTCATCGTTTGAACCTTCTGAATTGACATTCTGGAATCTCGAACGAACTTATTGATAACTAAATAAGCAGTAGTGTGTCTTTACTTTGTCACTATTGGCTATTTAGTGAAACCAGTTGAAATTATTTTATTCGTTATTTATTTTATTGTACTATATTCCTCCTTTAGTACCTACTTAATACTCTTTCATAATGGCGAATGTGAATAAGTTGCTCTCAAATAAAATTTTGAAGAAGTAAAACTGAATTACACAATATCAGTGATTCATTCACAAAAAAGCTTGATGCATAAAACTTCAATTGAAAAAGCAACTGAGATAAATAAATTATTAAAGCGTGAATTTACATGAAAGATTCTCTCATTCGTTAAAAACTTGTTATTTTCAGTAGTACGTAATAAAAAAATCTTTGAAATCAACTCAACATAGTATCAGTTCAAAGAAATGTGTCTAGTGCAACAATAATTTCAAATTGTGTAATTTTTTTCATTCTGAAAGCTGATTGTGGAAAACAGTTTCTGTTTTTGTTTTTGCATGACTTTCATGCGCAAAGGATTTTCAGCATTCACCTTCTAGAACAGCTCAGACATTCATTTAATATGAAGTCTACACGTTGAACTAGTTTCATTGAGAAGTTCTCGTTGAAAATTTTTTACTCAAAGCTCAAGTATCTATCTAAAAATAAATCCACTCTAAAATGGGTGGTGTGAATGTTGGAAGACCAAAGCCACATCCATATAAAAAATAGTAAGTTTTACGTCACATTAAAGCTCGTAGAAAATGCGATTTACCAATGTTAATTAGTTCGAGTTTTGCTGCCTTTTTTTACTGGCGAATGTTAGAAAACTCCAAGAATTTGAATGATACAGTCATCATTATTTAGAGGGTGTTCACTTTCTTGTCGTATGAGTTGTTGCAGAATCTGAAGCTCGATCGTTTCGATTTCATCTTGAGTATAAAAGCTTGTTTCTGGCAGTGTTCCAATAATACAAATAGCCTTTGGACTATGCTCTTTTTTCCACTAACTTTTATATCCAAGATTCATCATAAAACAAAAAAAAACTCATTATTGTTGATATTGGTAACTAAAATGCTAACTGCCTAGTAAATTATCTCCATGCTTTTTGCAATGGAGGCAATATTTTCATTTACTGTTCTGGACTTATTTTTCTTCTCTTGTGAGACTATATCAATAATTCTAATATATGCAAGTTTCAGTATCAGAATTACCGGATAGGTTATTCAGAAATAAAAAAATAACGGGTCAGTCAACAGATGTGCATTAATTTTGCTTTTGATTTAGCATAGGAACACAATACTGTAAAACCTTGATTTTGTTTTTGTAAGAAAAACAAACCATCAAGTACATAGATTGATATGGTGAGAAATGTTTTTCGATGTTCTCAAAAGTCTTCAAACAACAAATCTCAAATAGCTTTTCCGAAATGTTGGGCTCACAAATATTTAATTCTCGTATATTTGTTTGTATTTCGTTATCGAGTTTTGATATTTTCCAGCACGGCGCATAGTTGTATATCTATTTAGTAGAGCCTCGGCTTTTCTGAGATAATTCGATACCTGATCTAGTGTAAAGAAGACGGAAAAAAAATGTTCAATCAGACATTGACTTTGAGACTATCGACAGCACAACAATAAGGTCTTATCTAATTTTACATAAATAAGATTGTTGTATCTCAATTACTAACGTTTATTAAATTTTCGATTATATTCTATATATATATATAATGCGCATAATAACACACTTAAACAATTCCTAATGTGAAAATAGAAAGAATGTTGATAATGTTCTTATTACTGAAGAATATTCAATATAGAATTATATTATGGAAACGAAAATTTTAAAGGAAATATTAAAATCTTAAACTGGTATGTCACATGATAATGGATGATGATAACGAATAAATTATAGATTTATAGTAATTGATCTATTCTCAAGTATGAACAATTTAGTTGACATTGGAAAGATAAATTTTTATTTCATTAGTTAAAACGATATGAATACACAAGATTAGAGAATATGAAAAATAAGCAAGGGGAAACTACTGATTTAGCTCAGCTGAAACTCAAAATAAATCACCCAAACTCATTTTAGATCACAAACTCACAACTAGTAGTTTCCTCCTTGGACATGAAGTAATATTATAATTCGTAGTCTCAGTCGATCGATGAATAATCAAACAAATTTGATATCTTTAAAAATATTCGACATTTCAGACGTCCCATCCCATGGGACAGATTTCAATAGTCTGCCCCATAGGATGATTTTTTGCGTCCCATCCCATTCCACACAGAACTCGGTTCGGAATATAATAGAAGACAAAAAGCTTGGAGGAGGAAATTTCAATTTTCGTGGGCTGTACATGAGCTGTCCGAACTTTTCAGACAAGCACACATCAATTCTACATGAACTTATCATACTTCTTACGGTTAGTGCTTCTGTAGTTCAGAAGCACATTTTTCCTATCAATACATACTCAAGCTCTTAAAAAATTTGACCCGGTATTCTCAGATGCGTAAGTGTAAGAATGAAACGTAATGACTTTTCATAAACAAAATAAGAAACCATCGTCGAAAGTGGATATTTTCTTGTAGCTATTTTAGAAATGTTATTAGCCTAATCGCAACGGTTATCATGTTTTTCACTTTATTGAATCAATCAAAATAAGAATAGATTTATAACGAAGGAAAATAATGATAGTAATCTTGCACATTATCCAATTGTTCAAAAAAAATTAATTGTTTCACCTTAGCACAATTGCGTCGTGTTTCTTCTCTTGTAAAGTTATTTGTCACAATTTTCAAGTGAGGATAAAGTGCTTTCAATTCGGTTAGGCAAGGTACATATGCCTTCGTTTCATTTAGAAATTGTTCAAGATAATCTTGATGACCATGGCTCACATCAAGTGAAGTAAGATGCGGATATTCAATCATTGAATATGATTGACTATGGTCAGATGATAATTTCATATCAGCTAATACCTGCGATTCTATATTGAAAATACGTAAATACTTCAGTAATGGAAACGATCGGGCAATTCGAACGAAGAATTCATGTTTAAATCCATCATTATCTTCCACCAGTAAATATGTAACATAATTGAATACAATATTTGGAAATATATTGCCAAGACATGGAAGATAATCAAATGCAAAAGGCAGTGAAAAAATTGAACATTCAGCTGTGTACATGCTAAGATAATTGACGATAGTAGCCGCATTTTGTTGTCCGATATTTATCAACGTTTGTTGGATATGTTCACGAGATAAATCATGAGATAAATCACGAATGTCAATATAACTACTAACATAGAAAGTGAGTGAATGAAGCTGTGGAATATGAACAAGAATATCATTTTGAACACAAGTACCATCGATGATTCTATTTCGATCTTTTATACAAAGATAGATAAAGTTAAATGTTTCAGATAAGGCATACGACGAAGAAGCAATGGTATTTGTTCATATTGTTGAAATTGAAAGTAAGATTTTAATGAGAAACATTTCAGATTAGGTAACATGTCCTAGAAAAAAGAAAAATTTCTTCATTAATCTAAAAGACTAAATCATCAGCATCATGGCTTGTCGTGGATAATCATATTTTCTACTCAACTTTGTTTTTTTCGAAAAATAAATTGTGTAGGTTCCGTTTCCAAAGTAACACCAACATATGTGGAAAATTGTCTTTCCGCATCGTCAGCAATGCTGATATCATAACTGGATATGTCTGTCTTTCTATTTTCTAACACCCGAATATTGGTTCTGGCTCCACATGTCTAGTAATGAAACTCTTCGTTGACACTACCAGTTCTGTGCAATTATTATAAATGGTAAATAACAAATTGATCAGTTCGATTATGAAATTTTGGAGAAAGATTGGTACTATAGAAAAGAATTCATTCTATTCAATGTTTATAATCATTCATATATCATTATATGCAATCAATGATAAAAGAACGATTCAATCCGTGACTCTTCTGACAAATCATTTTATGACGATTATTTCTACGAGTAAATCTCAATCTTTTGACCAAATCCAAATTCTTGATAGGTACAAATTTCATGACAAACACTTATACATCAGTACTTATCAGATACTTTTCGTTGTTAATATAACTTGAAAGGATTTAATCCTTAACAATGAATCAAAAATTCGGTGAAGTAGTAATTATTTGTCTCATCAGTGACATCATCATCTATGAAAATTTACAGTGTTATGAACAATTGTTGAAGAGCTGTCTATGGAATAAACAGTAACATTAAGTGTCGTCAATTGCTTGAGTCGACCATCAAGTAAATAAAGACAATCATCAAAAGTTTCTAGCATGATACATAAATGAGTCAGAATTGAAGAGTAAAAAGTAGTCGACGGTAAATCACAAAGTGATAAACCTGGACATAACATAACGTATGGTCCAATAATATTCAGATATGTTAAATTTTTGAAGAAATTCAAGATGTGCTCATATACATTTCTTGTATACTCTTTCAATGAGCCGACCCTTGCGCTCTTATCATTATTAACAAGAATAAGGCTGGTAATTTGTTGTTGAAAAACAGATCGCAGCGATGATTCATCTAAAGAAAAAACAACGAAATTTACAATAAACCATTCTATCTAACATTTTTTTCTGAATCATGAAGTATATATTAAATGTTTACCTGTAAAATATTTTGAAGCGATTTGTTGTTCGAAATTGAAAAGTTCAAGTTCAGTTAGATTTGGATAAACGGTGGCAAGAAGAATACGTTCCATAACAACTGGCTCAAGAATGAAATATTTGATATTATGATTAATTCTTGGTAATATGTAGATCCAGAATCGATCAATTAAAGCAATATTATCAGTACGTACGAAATTGAGAATATTGGTGAACGTCTTCTCGTGTGCAAAAATGTCAAGTCGTCCATTATTAATATCCAATAATGAATAAAGAACATCAATATTATTCAATTTTCTCAAAATGTTCAATAATATTTCAGTAGGTAGATCCAAAAGATGAACATTAGATTGACTCATCTTTCGTTAAATCTACGACGCTTTTGCCAAAGAAAAACCTTTATATGTTTATTGTTTTCTTCTAATCAGTTCTCTCGTGATAAAATTGAATAAGTGAACTCATTCATAAAAAGTGAAAAAAATGTACAGCCCAATTCGATGATCAGCCATTGACCGCCGTTTTTTCTTTTCGTCAATCTTGTATATACAAAAAACGACTTCTTTGTCTTCATTGGAGGGGAAATTGAAGAATGACATTAAGAAAAAGAAAGAACATTTGTTTTTGTATATGAGAGTCAATTAAATTTCAATCGTATAATATCTGTTAACTTGTAAATTATTTTATAATAAGGACGATGATAGCAAAAGTCGTTGTCTGACTACAAGCTGTTTCAGTTGTTACATTTGAACCACTTTGAGAGGAATCCATGCCGTCCTATTTTATAAAAAAAAAAAAAAANCAATAATTTTTTCATTGGAAAATGAAATTTTTTATTTGATTTTAGTCAAAAGTTGTGCAAAATTGATAATGCCAATAGGAACTATAATATGGTTCGTGTCAAACATTGTAAAAGTTTTGACATTTCTCCTTGTTCAATACAACATTTGATCTCTATCTTTACATTCATAGCTCCATATGAATAATAATAATTATAATAATAATAGAGCCTTTTCGTGTTGAATGCAGTAATTTCTAGATTCAAAATGTTGTGAAGAAGGGTTTCTGTCATAATTTTGATAACCTTCGAAGAACATGACGGATCAAATTCTTCTATAAATTTTCATAGCAGATACTTTAGTCTATCTGATAAAAAAGGATCAAATTTCTTCAACGCAGTACATATTTGCTATATCAAAAACAAACTTGAAGCACAGCTTTTGCCTTGATCGTTCTCTTATCAAAACAAATAATATATAAAAATCTAACTTAGACACAAAAGTGATGTACATTTCTTGTGGATGATACGTGGTTGTGATAGCATCAAAACATTTCTACAGATGTTATGGACTAGTATTTCGATGCATTATCGAGCAAAGTCGTCAAATATGCAATCGACAAATGCGATTAACAATTCACAGAGTAACATGATCTTATCGTGAAATATCGAAATTATTTCTTTCCAATTTTATGTTTCATAGAAACCTATGTATAGAGTAAACTTTTCTCCTAGTACATAAATATATTTCATTAAGTATCTGCCACAAAAGTCTATAGTATTTATATTGTTTTCTACACGGACGTGCACATTACTTTTCGTTTTTTTTAACAATGCTTTGGAATCAATCGTATACTAGAACTCAATTCCCACTCAGTCTTATCTCACGATACTACAGACATTTTTAAAACCAAGCGAACACTTGTTTATAGCACACTCAAAAATAAATATGTCAAAGTCAATATGTACGTGGTGTTAATAATGATGTCAGCATAGTGATTGAAATGGTAATTGTTTATGGCATATGCAATGTAATTGAATGATGATATATCATAGGTACCATTCGTTTCACAAATAAAAATAGAAAAAACCCGATGCATTATACATCTTTTATTCCATTAATCGATTATAGATGATCATTTACTTGATTCGTTATCGTTTTATTCACCTCTCTTTTCAGCATAAATGAACGCGTAAATTTCATTTTGCAATACTTCATTTATTGAAATATAATGACTACACTTTTTGCTAATGCCTGACATTTCACTTCAACATCGTTTGTTATTCTATAGAAAGATTATACAGACAGTTAAAAACTGTGTATATATAAAGATAAGATATGCATAGATGCTTACTACACTACTAGTAGTTCATTTCAATGAAATCATTGAAATGAGAAAAAAAGTTAGTTGATTATTACAAAAACAAAAAAAATATCATATAGAACTCTTGTGCAAAATCATTTTTTTCTTATAAAAGTATAGAGAAATGCATATATATATATATATACACACACCTATAGATCTTTCATTATCAATGATTCCCTGTCGTAGATTAATGACATCATTCGTTGCCAAGGTCAATGAAATGTTTGACGTCTTGTGAATCGATTGGTGTATTTGTCATTTCTCAACAACAAACTAACATTACATTATCTATAGTTCTCCTTTGATCTGCACATATGTCTATATGGATAAAAAGGAAACAGAACAGTATTATCTATGTGTTGATGTAACTTCGATATTCTACTGAGAAAAACAAGTTAAAGCTCAAAATAAATCGAATCAAAACAACTCGATATTAATGTTTAATAGATTTGTTCAATAGAGAAACACAATTATTTTGATTAAAAGTATAATTTTATTCAATATTTTTGATAAGCAGATAATTTTTTCCCAATAACTATTAACAAGGACAATGTCTGCCAAAAGAGTTACTTCGATGTCTGTTAGCCTTGACACATTACATCGATAGATAGTAGAACTCGACTAGGAGTGACGCTTTTAGCAGCCGATTTTTTCTGTTCTTTTCGTCTTTTTTTTCTTACTCGTTCATTGCGTGCCAAACAAAGTGTGTGGCCTACAAAAGAAAGAAAATAAGAAAATGTTCTTTATTCCACTGACATATTCTATTCAACGTCCTGACTAAGGCACAAGAAAAACTTTTTCTTTTCGTTCTCGCCGAGAAAACCTTTCCTGGTGTGTATTGATAATCCATCTGCTTCTATTGTCAGTATATAAACAAGGCAAACACAAAGAAATCAGAAGTATTGTCATCATACTATTTTATTGAATTACTTTACTAATTTATAGATATATGTGTAATGTTAATCATTAAGACAGTGAATTTTCAGTACTATCTAAATGCATTTTGACACAAGATTAGTTCTTTTTGTTTGTATGATCGAACTAAGATCATATTTTGGTCAGTATGCTGATGATCAAAGTTACTTATCATCAATTGAATTCCATCGTGGAGGTAATGCAACAAATCTGATATTTTCATCGCCACATGGTGGTTTTCTTGGTGCAAATTTAACATTAAAAAAGTCATCGAATAATGAAACATTATCAACAATATTAACGCAATTGCCTGTAGCTGGTTGTTATAACGATACTGTAAAGCAATGTGTATATACATTAAAAGATTGTTTAAAGTCGTCTAACAAAACCATCTCGTATCATGCCGATGCAAGATGTGTTATCGATCGTAGTTCAACATTATCGATGTATTTATTAACGAGATCTATAGCAAAAGCATTTGCATCACATCATCATCCATTTACAATACTGAATAAATTAACTCGTCAATATGTTGATCCAGCTGAAAATTTACTTCTAGGAACATTCTTACTCGAAAGTGCTATTCGTGTATACTTTGATTATCATAGATTAATCGCTATGGCTAAAGAAGCTATACGCTCACCGTCGCGTGGTCTTTTCATTGAATTTATCTTTCATCGACATTCGCAAACAGTACAACTTGGTTATGGTTTTGATCCATTCAGTTCCTCTAGTCTTAGTAAACCGTTGGAATCGACTATGCGTGAATTGATTTCACGTTCCGGTCCTAGCGTCATTATAGGAAACAACTCGTTGACTTATTTCTTAATGCTTAACGGTTTTGATTATGTTATTCCCATGGAACAATCACAACAACAGAGACAAATTAGATATCGTTTATCAACTTACTCAACACGAATGCATGCTGATCAACGATTTAATGCAATTCTATTCTCATATCCCATCGAACGTTTAAGGAAGCATTCAATCGAAAAAGAAGCAAAGCGCATTGCCAAGGCCATCGAACAGTTTATACAAACAAATAATATAAAGATTCTTTCTTCTTGTGCTTCGCCTTCGTTATCAGCTAATCGAATCATGTGGCTATTTTTATTATTCTTATCGCAATCCTGTACCATTTTGTACAATTATCAATGAAAATATCTTCTTTATTCTATTGTTAATAATATTTACAAACTATGTCAAGAAGATACACAACTAATTGTTTTATTTATTTTATCGATTGAAAGAGAAAAGAAACACAAATCAATCAGTAACAAAAAATAAATTTAGTTAAGGAAAAAATTTAATTCAATCGATTTCTTTTTCTATCTGACATATTTAGATATGGGTCTTTTGTTTTAGATCAGATCATGTTTTTCATTGCCACAAATTTTTCCGAATGGGCAACTAAATAATGTACAAGATTTACATTTAAATGGTACCGTATAAAATAGAACAATTAGTGCAATAAATAAAGCAATTGTTATAGCTAATGATGTTGTAACAACTACAAGACGGCGAACATTTTTTCGAAAATTAACATCAGGAAAAACAATCATATTTAACATGAAACCAATTAGAAAACCAAAACATTGTGAATAATTATCGACTAAGGGTAGTAAACCGACAGTTAATAAGAGAAATAAGCATATAATAATTTTGAAAAATGGTATCCATGGCCGTTTTAATGAACGCCAACCAAGAAATAATTCACTTAGATAACAAGCAAGTATAGCTAATTGACTGCCACCAGGTCCAACCTGTATTGAATCACGTAAAAATAATGCACTCGCTAAACTTCCAACAAAACCAGATACAATATATATAATCATCACACGGATACAGCCAGCTAATTTTTCCAATGGGCGCATTATTGTATATTGAAATATAATTGTTATTAACAAATGAATTAAACTAAATATACGAAATTATTTTTTAATTTAAGAAAACGAAATTGTTTTTCGTATACCCAGCATGAATGAAAATTACAGTCCAAAACCGATAGACTTGATCAGGTACACGAGCTAAAAGTAATTTGACAAAAAAAAAACATAAAATAAAGAAGAAGAAAATCCTATTTTGATTTATTACCAACAAAGAACTCTAGCATACCACATACACTTTGTATACAATCAACCTAGA
The DNA here is from genome assembly GCA_900239745.1 of Rotaria magnacalcarata. NCBI lineage: Eukaryota > Metazoa > Rotifera > Eurotatoria > Philodinida > Philodinidae > Rotaria > Rotaria magnacalcarata. The sequence continues at coordinate 125,638 of OENM01000012.1, forward strand.
AGAAAATATTACTTCTTTTGTTTATTAATGACTAGAATAATCATCTTACTTGAGAACATAAATGAGCTCGGGCATGAAAAATACCACGACGACGTCGACAATCATCTCTTGATGTTAAAATACAATCTCCTAGTACGCCAGTACAACAGGGTCTCACTAGAAACAAAAATAAGTTGTTGGCGATATCCCTGTGACAGTATTGTTGCTGATCAGTGGCCGACTACGACAGATCGGTTCAACGTACTTTTCTTCATTTTTCGAGAAATATCTGTGTTGAAAAATATCAAAGTTTGACTTGTCTATTTTACAACTACTTTAGATTGTGTTTCACGAAAATGTTGATATATATTTATAAATGAATTTCGTTTACGAATAACATACCTATATTTGTACATTGCATATGCGGGTATAACGATATATTATTTGATATTCGACTATAATCTTGTTCAAGACAAATCTAAACATAAGATAAAAGGAACTTTCGAATTTTGAAAACATCATTGAACTTTAATCAATTTATAAAAATGCCTTAACTAGTTCCTGACATCGAATATTTTGATTCTTCTATGCATTTTCACGAGTTTTAATTAGAAAATTTCCCATATTTTAGAATGATACAGGTTTTTAAAGTTTCTAAAAGTCGTTGAAAGATATTGACCTCAGTCATTCAAGAATGTCAGCTAAAAATCCCAGTAGTGTCAAACTTGAAACTTGAATTCAGTTGAAAATAGAAAATTTCAACTTTCAACTCATAGCGATATATATATGAGCCACGATTCTTCAAAATGCTATTGGTTTAAAAGTTGAAAATTGAAAATTTCAATTGAATTCAACTTTCAAGTTTGACATACATGCAAAAATTTCAACATAGTAATGGTATAAAACATTATTTTGATAGATTTAAATTTATCAAAATCAAAAAATATCCTGATATTGCTCGTTTTTGACAAATATGTGCTCTTCAAATTTTTAGGAAAACTTTCTTACAGAAATACGATGCAACAAAACCGTATTACATAATTTGACGTTTACATCTGGAGAGATTCTACTATTATTAGAATACTAAAACAAGCATGGCTTTCGCGATATCTAGACGTGTAACAGCAAAAAGAAGAATATTAGGATTATTATGTCCACATCTAATGTGAGTATACATTTAATCCTTGTTCAATTTCTCAGAACTCTTACAAATGATCATTGAACAGAAAAGGTTACGAGAGCAAGTGTTGAACGAGCAACTACGATGAATCGATATCGAACATACCGGCCATTTAACAGCATTGGGTGACCACTTGAAAATTTTTGAATCAACTATTGTTGACGCCCATGAACTTTCATCTTCTCGTAGAATATTTCCAGTTAGTTTTTTCGTACACGTTCTAAAATTATTCGAATAGATTACAGAAAAAAATATTATGCCTATATGTATATGTATATATTGTAATTACTCTGGTGTAAGACCACATACAACTGGATAGATCACATTGTTTATTTCAGTTAAGTTTTTACTTTTTAATGGGATTTGATACCAAGTCAAACCAGCTCGTGTCTAAAAACAAAATTTTCTTTCTTATCTTTTATAAGTAAAATCATGCATACAAGGCATTGCTGAGATAGAGTTTGCATACAACGATTTGCGATTGAGTCTATACAGCAACCCGATATTGTTTCTAGTTTTGCTTGTTTTTCATATCGACCATTAACTTCATCGTGTTTACGCATGCATGGTGTATATTTCGCACCTAAACGAATTAAATCTGCTGGATGTGGACCAAACCATATATTCATCGTTAAGTCAAATCGTTGTTGATTAAATATCGAAGTGTTATTCTAAAAAATGAAAAATATTCTTCTTTTTCTTAAAGAAAACATGTTTATTTTAAAGTGAAATACTTACAGACTGTGTTGATGTGAACGGAGCATAGCCATATACAATTAATGAAGTAGCACAAACAAAAATTTGTACAAATGTTACCCAATAAGTAAAATAAGGACGATATGAATGTTGAATTTCAACTAACTTTTCTGATTGATTGTCTTTACAAGACAAATATGAAACAAATTTATTTAATGGTGAATATTTAACTGTAGCTAAGAAGAGATAATAAATATTCTTCAATCAAATAAATAAGTAACTAATTACTATGTGGAAAAATATTCTTTCTTGGAGTTTGAAGAAGATCATTGTCAGTTTGCGTACATTGAGTACTAATTATTCTAAATTTAAAAAAGAAGTCAATACTTTTACTTTCTCTCATAAAGTTTTTTATTACCGATGATGTGAATTATCATCATCATTGTCATTGAATTCAGCTAGTTCGTTTGAATCTTGTTGTGTTAATACAATACTTTTTAAACATAGACTAGTTCCATTCGCTTGTTTATCTTCATCATCTTCCTAAAATCAAAATGATAAGATTTATATGGTTTCAAAACTTAAATAAAGAACAAAACGAGGAACAAAACAAAACAGCTTAAGATTTAGGAAAAAGCAGACACACGTAGATATGATTAAACTCATCATAACATGTAGATGCTCTCCTAGATGTTGAGTTTGATATCTTATGTACCTTTTGAGTGTAAGGGTTATTTAGTCAAATGTTAATAAAAACAAAGGAAAGGCCACTAGTAAAACTTACAACAAGTAAATTACGAACACCCGTTACAGCTCGATTCAACATTGAATCATTTTTTATATTTGATCTATCGCAATCCATAGTGAACGATGTTGCCATTGGAGATGTATCGAAAATAGACCTTCAAGTAGATTAAATTTTTAAAGATTATTGGGATTAATTTCTTTTTCTTTTTTGTCTCGCTTTACTTTTGTTCGACATCGTTGCCATGTTCAATAACAACTTCATCTTTTAATTCTCCACCAAACATACTATTTTTACTTAAAAAATTATAACGTCGTTGCTGCCAGTGGTCTTTGTGTAATGTTGGACTAGCAGCGTTTGCTAATGTTGGACTAGCATTCACTTGCATAACACTAAACGAAAGAAAAAATAACCGTATATATTCAAAAACAAAAACCGCTATTTCAAAATAAATAAAAACTAAGAATAGGATATTAATTAATTTCATTCATTACACTGATTTTTATATATCTACCGATCATATCGATTGACTTGTTCAGATAAAGTTCGTCGCTTTCTTACGGCAACCACTGTTATATAACCTCCTGGTAATTTCTTGAGAATTAAACCATTTGAAGGCGTTGGTACTTGTGAAAAATGTCGTCGTTCATGTTTCAATAATGGTATTAGACCACTTTCGTGTTGTTCTTCGGCATCTTTTTCAGCCATTTTATTTGGCTATACAGTATACGTTAACTACTGTATAGATTGCTAATTAGGGAAAGATGATAAAGAACATCAAGTCTAGTTACTTAATAACGACAGAAAGTAGACATATTTCGGCAACTAATAATTGCAAGAAAAGCACGAATATTATTGTGCAAAATAATATATCTTAAACGACTATTATTTGATGCAATAAATCGACTGAAGATTCCTATAATATTTATTTTTCTTATTTTATCATGTACACACAAGGCTGAGTTTAGTAAACAGCACAAAAGAACAATTTCTGATAAAATATGTAAAATAGAAATTTATATAAAAATTTAGGTCACGAAAAAGATTCATTATAAATCGTAGTATAGAAATAAAAAATGAAACTTTCGTTATAATAAAAATGAAAATAACTTCGAATGTTTTTTTTTATCACCTATTTTCTAGAGAAACTTTACTAGTTTCCTCATTGCAAGAAAATAAGAAAAGAATTTCCGTAGTTGAATTTCTCATTAATATTTCATTTAAAGTAATGCATCATTGTGTGAGATTAGAGATTTGATAGATAATGTGTGTATTTCTTCTTATTTAGTAGAGGAAACAGTGAAGATCTTATTAGAAAAATATAAACTACAAACTAAATCATATTTATCATTCTCGATGCTTGCTATTTCTATGGAAAGATAAAGCCAATGATAATATAGAACAAACAAGGATAAGTAAGCGTTGATATAACTGAAAAAAGACGAACCCTGTCAGTTATATATGGTAATGGTACTTTGATGCGCCTGTCATTGTTCTTTCATTATCCCAGTGTTTACATCAGTACAAAAACATGCCAACTCCTACTAGTATACAGATAACTCGAATAACCAAACTGAAGTTTCAAGAAAATATCTCTCATCATTGTCACTGTCATTTGCTGAATATCAAATGAATAATACATATTACTGTTACCTTTTTGACTCGCATATAGAGTCACTGGTATTAACAATGACAGGAGCAGATGCTGAAAAAGAAATATGATCTTTCTTTTGTTTTTCATAATACTCTTCCATGATTTGTCTCTCATCAAAAGCAGAGGTCAATAAATGATAATTAGTCGAAGAAGAGAATGATGAGGGCATATCATTATTATTTTGTGTTCTTGTTTTCAATCGTATTAAACAAATATGTGTTAGCAATAAAATGAACTATTTTTAAACAGCTTGAAGACACATTTATAAATAACTGTAAGTGAAAAAAGAAGTGTTGTTCTTGTTTTTATTCTATCCTGCACTCCATGCGTGTAAATATGTAACCAAACTTGTTACGTAGATTCAATTTTTCTCTTCTTTTTCTCTCCTTTGGCCTTGCTTGCTCTCGACTATCAACATCATTATATCGCCCTTTTTCTTTTTGTTCGTTTATTCTTTCCAATAGTATAGAATCATTATATAGAAGGATTTCCCTTCGGACTTCGACTGTATCCATATCGTATTATCTCATCAAAGAATTGATCGATTAATAAATTAATTATTAATATGAATTTTAAATCATAACTACAACATAGAGTGACCGTACAATAAGTGAAAACTAGAGTATAAATGTAACTACAGGTTCTCCTTGAATTTGTACCATCAAACATTTACTGTTATAATGCAAGAATGGGGGAATCGAGCATCTTATGATAAGCAATTTTGAATTCGATTACGCGATAAAAATGATCTGAAATAATTTACCGCTTCGTTAAATTGCACCAACGAATTGAATCGTTAACGACTGATGATGACGATGTCGGTGGAGTTTTTTCACGTTCATGAATATTTTCGACAGCCATACTCCATAATTGACGACCATGAGATAAGCTACTATTAAGATTCCCAGAATTACTGGGACTATTTGGTGATGATAATGATATGGAATTTTGAGGGAATACACCTGTCAATGAACCAGCTAAATAGAATTTCATTTGAAATGATGACAAATTCGAATTTTTACACATACATTTTTGAGAGGAAAAATTCATAGTATAATTCGTATCATTTACTGCCATTGAATGTGTTTTAAATTATCAGAATAAAAAAATCATATCATTCCTTTTGCTTTTGAATACAACGATTCTGAATTCATAACAAATATATACAATACAATTAATTATTTAACTAAAATGATTGGACATTTTTATTTGTCAAAGAGAGACATCTTGAAGATATATATGCATTAATTCTTCTTTTCTTCTCGAAAAGATGACGCTTCAAAAACGAATATATTCATCAATCTATGATTTTAATTATTTATAATTTATCATTCATAATTAATGAACTTGTCACATAGAACTAGTTCGTTCAATGGACGTATGAATTGCATATTACTTTAAAGTTAACTGTCAAATATTTCATTTGAAAAGATAGTGAAAATTAAATTTATCAACGTTACAAAGATTATCGAAAGAAACAGTTTCTTGATACGATAATATTTGTTATCAAATAGATGTTTGCTAATTTTTGATAAGAATTTTGCTATTATGAAATAATCTAACAAGAATTCACTTTCAGTTTACATTCATCGGCTTATCTTTACAAATGAATGTCTATCTTGCTCCATTAACGTTATTGTTATTTTTGTTCGTTCTTCACTGTTTATATTTGTGTTAAGAGACAACTTCCAGCATCAGAGATGCCAGATGTTCCGGATTTTTGAAGTTTTTCTGGATTCTTTCCGGCTTCCGGATTTTTTCCTGGTTTTAGCAATTTTTTACTTCAGTTTTATTTCATCCGTTTTAGCATTCTAAACTGTGAATAATTCGGTAGAGATTTAATATTTTCTTCTATTGGTCACCTTACACATCCAATTGATATTTCTTTCTCGTTGCATATAGTTTCCCTTCTCTTCTAGTGTAGATAGCAAAACAAATTGTAATTTCTATTACATGACTATGTTCTCTATGAAGCATCTATGCGACGATAAACGAAATCGTATGTCAACGAAACTTCTTGCAGCTGAATTAAAAATTCGTTTTAACTCATTTTTATCATGTACAGAAATTTATAACTTTTTCATCAAAACCAGAACTGCTGAAACTTATTCATTGCAATGAAAAAGCTGTTAGCGCAATGCCTGTGGGATTAAAATGTGAAACACAATGGAGCTCCTTTGCTGGAACCTGTCTACCACGATCTCTCTGAGTGTTTGCAGTTTTTCTGCCACTGCTTGTAATCATATATGCAGCCTTTCGGTCACGGTCTGTATTTTGATCTATGGAGTCAGTAGAGACCATCACAGACCGTGACAGAGAATTTAATTAATTAACTTCTCTGCCCCGGTCTGTGGAGGGGGGGGGGCGGCCTAAATTTCTACCCTATATACTTCAACACTTCCCAGGAGATTTAATCCGACCAGTGGATCCGATCGTTTCCGGCATCGGATTCTATGGATTCCGTTGCTTTTCGGTCGGCTTCGTTGAATTCCGACGATTTCCTAACTAACGGATTCCGGTCCGGTTTCCGCCGGAAAAATTCCGTTAAGTTCCGCTAAATTTCGACCCGGAATTCGTCGGAAATCGACGGAGCTGACTGGAATTGATCGAAAATGGTCCGACGAAATCTGAACCGGAATCCGTTAGTTAGGAAATCATCGGAATTCAACGGAACCGATCGGTTTCGACCGATTCCGGCGTACCCTGATTCTCCTGGGTCCTTTCAGATCATGTTTCAAAAAATATTGTGCCAAAAAACAAAGTGTTAACTAACTGTAAATTGTAGAATTTCGAAGTTATTTTCTATAAGCTAACTATATTTAGGTGTTTGTTTTTTATTTGTGTAATGAAAACATGTTTTATTCTGCGAAAATATATAAAGTTATTGATAATATATCTGTGAAAGCGGTTCTTTACGTAACTAAAACTGATCCTNGAAAACCTTTCCGGATTTTTTCCTGATTTTGAAAAACAAATTCTGGATTTTCGACTTTCCCGCCTGACATCTCTGGCCAGCATATAAGATATCATAAAGAACACAAAAAAAGATCAAAGACAAAAACTACTAGTAGCTATAATTTTAATGTACATGTAAACTTTTTGGTCAATGATTATTCTAAATGTAGTATATAACTGTAGTTAGTCACAAATGATAATTTTCATCCTAATTATAACTAATCGAACATGATAGAAAGTTTGAAGCTAATTTTTAAGGTGAATTTGAGTTATCTATAAGATTTAGATATAACTAGAGTCTAATTTACTTACTGTCACTACAGGTACTGCCTATTTTTATCTTTGTACTATTTCATTGTTATTGAGAGATGTGTATCGAAGNCTTGTTTATTAAATTTGTTAGCTTTATGTTTTATTTCAAAAGTCAATACAGATTAATTAGAAAGAACGTTAACCAGATTAGCTGTACCAATATAATATGAGCTTATTTTGAATAATTCCCAAACATTGTCGCGTGCTTAGCAACAGCTAAATATCTGATATACAGGGAAAAAAAACTAGCTCTCTAATCTATTTAGTGAATAACTTTATTGGAGATAAGTCGAAATAGAAAGGCGGAAAAGCTTCGGTCTATTTTTATTTAAATTTAAAAAAGATGTTAGAGACTGTTTGTAAAATAAGTTGAACATATTATCAAAGGTGAATGAATCGTACAAAGAATATCTTTCTAGTGAAGAATTTACAATGAATTCTTTTTTTGTTTAAGATGAAATGTTTACTCATTTAAAATATCTTTATAGACGCTTTCACTGATAGTTTCAAACCTTATTTTATCATTTTCAGAGTTTTCCCACATTTTATATTTAGTTTTATCTAAAAATTTAACCATAAATACTTCTTGCACATTCAACTAGACGCTAACAAATTAATCGAACTTTATTTTTCACTCTATTAGTTGTATTTTATTCGTCTTAAATACAAAAAAAGGAATATTCCGTTGCAAATTAATATAGAAAATAACGAAAAAAGCTGTTTCAATCGTTAACTATCGAATCTATATTAGTATGAACGAAGCGGACTATAAGTTTCAACAAGTATTGTTAGTTGATTTTGAATATTTCCATGAAACGTTCTTCAGTTAAAGCACTTAGTATTGTTTCTTGACTTTTACTATACGTAACCAGAAATCATATAAGAGACATTTGTTATCAGCTAAATATTGATCTACGAAAGCATGGATTAGTGAATTAAATATATTCTTCAACTATGCTAGTTATTTGACACATAAGAGACGTCAAACCTTCAATGAATTCTGCAGTGACCACCGCAACGTTATAAAAAAAAGAATGAAATATCTCATACCATGTCGTTTACTTTTTTGCACACGGAAATATCTTAGAAGTTGCGGAAAAATATGGACTGATTACATTGTTACTTAAACACTGAGGACATTCATTTAAAAAGACATGAGACGTCCCGTACATGTATCATTAAAAGTATTCTTTCATCTGTATTTCCCCTTTTTATGATATTGACTAAATCAGAAAGAAAAAACAGTTAACTACTTCTGTTCTCTACTAGAAACTATGACTTTATAGGGTAGGAAGAAAACTGCCCATGATTTTTGTAAATTCTGTTACTCTCTCTTGCTTATTCAAACTGACCTTTTATCGATAAAGATACTTTACATGAATTAAAATATGTTTGTTTGTTGTCACTATAGTATTAACATATGAACAAGACCAATAATCATATTACTATCGTTATTAAAACAGTGACTTATTTGAATCATTCGTTGTAAGAAAAGAATTCCCTAAACAATTTTATTTGTCAAAATATTTCGCATTTTGTTGCGTAACAAGTGACGGATGTTTATCTTTTACAGTGGATAAAACATACACAGTCCCTTTCTGTTGATATACTTTTTGCATTAAAATTGTCGCCGAATAAGTTGTCCAGGGTGATGCTATAAATATTGGAGCTTGATAAGCTATTTCCTGTTCCAATACATCAAATAAATAACGATCTAACACAAAATCCAAATGATTCAATAATTGATGTGAAGTAGTAAATGGAATTGAAAGACTATTAGTCAATTGTTTCATGTCAGTTGAGTTTAGATATGGACACATTATATGTAGATGTGTAAAATGAACTTTATCATTGATCAAATATAAAATTTGTTTAATATACATCGATAAACTCATGACAACATGGTCGCCTATTCTCATATGTACAACAGCTAGAAATTGAAAATTAATTTGAGAACGATTTTTTCTAATGGCTAATTTAGGTAATTGACTAATTGATTGAGATGCCATACGTTGAAGTAATGGGGTGCGACGAAGGAATTCGAAAATTTTCTTTGTGTAATTATTTGGATTTGAAAAAAATTGTCTAAACATTGTATAATGAATATGAAGAAATATAGACGAACAATTTTTAGACTTGCTAAATAATTCAGACAGCTGAAAATTGTTAGTAAGATTCATTGAGCGATGAAAATCAATATTTATTTTAAAATAATTTTGCACTGGTATCAATGCATTCTTTGAATACCACATTCTACCTCTTACGAGTTCAAATTGTTGTATGTAACAATCTATCATCACTTTCTTTTGATTGATTTTTACTTTTTCTATAAACTCATCTAGCGTTATAAAATTGATAACTTGCCGAAGTTGTTTCAAATCAAAAAAATGATCAAACCATTGAATTCCTCTAACACTATGTCCATAATGTGGATAGAATGGTGGTATAACTAAAGTATAGCTACTTAACATTGCTATTATACCACACTTGATAAAATCTCTTAATTGATTGTTAGGACCATAATGATTGACACACCATAGATATTGAGTAGATGTACGACTGGATATCGTTGAAGTGCTATTGGCAAGAATCTGTGAACTATCAAAAATCTGTTTAACACGATTATGTGTTTCTTGCCAATGAAAACGCAAAAATTGTGTTCGATTATTTAAATATAAAGTAATTGTTAACATCACCAAGCCAATGTATGTTGTAAATAAAAATCTGTGCCATACAGTTCTTTTAACCATATAAGCAAATCAAGTAAGAATATCGATGATTTCTATTGGGTAAATATTTTATAGTAATGCCACCTCAAAATAGAATTTATGTTCTGAAAAATAATACTTTACCATCTGTCAATAGCGCTTATCGAAGCATGGCCTGATTTTTTTCTTTTTACTGTTCTGTCATTCATTTATGCATTCATTCAAAGTGCTTCAGTATAATCCATATGCTGAAAGACGAAAATGTACGCATAAAGCGCGCTTGCCACAACTACACTATTCTTTATATAATGACTACGCCGGCGATTGCAAACATCGATTGTAGATGCCAATCAGAGTGCTGCTTTTCTTTTACATTCGATCATTTTCTGTTTCAAGTTTACTGCACCAGTCAGCATGGTAGCGCTTGTAGATGAAATATTAAAACATCATATTCTATTCTTAAAGCGTATACACACATTACTCGACATTTGGATTTAATCGAGTAAATTTAGCTTCATTTGAATAGCTTCAGTTGAAATCTCGAATCTCAAAGAAGCTACATCAACCAACAATTCTAGCATATTTATTGTGAACTTGCTTTCTCACCATTTCTATCATTTTCCTTTTCTCAGCTCCGTAGTCTACAAGTGAAAGAGAGAGGTAAAGCTATTTTTTGATCTCCTAGACCTTGTTTAGAATTTGAATTTTCGATTACGATTTCATCAACTCAACTGAAACCTATTTATTTTAACTTATTCCAAAAGTTTACATCATTATAAAATTTAAGAGAATATTTTGTCGATAAATGGACTACGTCTTAAATGTTTATAATACTGTGATAAATAGTAAAATCTTTGATGAGCATTTGGAAATTGAAAAATGTAATTTCCATGGAATTCATAGGATAAAAATTCCATTGAATCAATTTAATCTGTAGTTTTNNNNCCCCCCCCCCCCCCCCCCAGTTACAGTTATCACCAGCGAAAAAATCGGAAAAACATTTTGGCACTATCTCCCTCTCCTCAGTTCGAAGGTTCGGGTGCGGTAGATTCTTGTTAGCACACGTATTTTATCCGTGAATTATTTTATTTGCTATAGATTAAAAGCAAAGAAAAAATGTTTTTGTATGATCAAGAAACCGAAAAACAAGAGATAACAACAATTCTTTTTACCTTGTACTGAGTGATTACATCATAAAAAAGGGCTATCCAACTCGTGTATCTCTATCTCACTCCCAAATCATCATTTTAAACTGTTAGTTATTTGATTTCGTTGAGAATTGTTAATATTAGTTAGAATATTAGATTATATTTTGTTTCTTGGAATGCACATTACAATTACTTTTTTGGTCCTATCAGTGAGTCTTTTAAATTTCATAATCCTAAAAATGTGCTAATATAGATTGCTTTTCTCATAGTACGGAACGAAATTATAATCAAAGCCACTTGAACATTAAATACTGTATTTGTTGGATTGAATATCGAATAAAAATATCACTCCATTCTAGATAATTCGAAAAATGTATGTGTATTAAATACTTAACTTCACCAACAGCAATATAATAGCTATGCTCATAATAAAGTCTTACGAAGTAATCATGATAATGAAGGATCGACGATTAACGATAGCCACTCAACGACCGATATTAATCGTCGTGTGACTAGGAGAAAATAATCGTTATTTAACATCGGAACATTTGTTATGTTAATTTTTCGTCAAGGAAAATCTCGTTTGTTTACAATATATTTTTTTTTGATAAAGTGTGAGTAAAAGTTGTCGAAGTCTAGAGATCATAAATCTGAATTTTTCATTTTAGTTTTCTCGTAAAAATGCCTACTGATTGATAATATTTAATTTTGAGAACCTTTAATTGAGCTTCATACTCAAATCATCATTTATAAAAAAAAAGGAAAGTTTTTTCTTTACGAACAATCAAACTCACAAGTGTCGCGTGCGAGGAGAACGATAAAAACAATTTTCTACATCTGCGAATCATGATCACGATTGAATTCGATCCCAATCCAGATTTTTGCTGTAAGTTTATATTAGAGCAAACAGTACAGTGGTAATATTAGTTTTTCTCTTAGATTATTTTGACATATCGATTTCAAAAAAATCTGATAAAAAACACGCGAATCACCTTGAATTGATAATTGGATTAGTTTGTCGTGCGGTAATTTGATGAAAAAGAAACAACTGATAAAACATATTTATAAAGTGTCAATATTTATGTTCTTCATGAATTATGCGTTAGCATATGAATTCTAGTTTTAACAAATCGTTTTCCAGATAAAATCAAATTCATTTATTTAATATGATTCATGCACTAGTACGAATTTCGTATTGTTATTTTTTCGTATTGAACAACTTAGTTAACTAGAATGTGTAGAATAGTAGTATTAATTCATTTTTACTCAATATCTAACATGTACACGTAAAATTAATCAATCACAAATAAATGATTGAAGTTTCCGTCATATCAATAAATGATGAACTAAATAATTAAATAATCTAAGTTTGACATCAATATAATTTTTTTTTCCGATGATCATCAAGCTTATAAAAGAAAAACCACAAAGATAAAAAGAAAACAAAACAGTAAAACTTAATTTACTAAATAAATATACGTATGTATACAAGGAACTAAGACGGGTAAAATTAACGATCTCTGTTTTTTTTGTGCTTCTACTTGTATCACTCGGCAACAAATGTCGGATTAGCTGTGGTTATATTTTCATTAATTGTTAATTTTTCGTTAAGATCATCTTCAAGTGTATTAATTTTTTCTTCGTTATTTGTTGTCAATGGATGATCAGCATCGTCATCCGCATCATCATCGTCGGTTGTTGCAGCATCATGTTGTTGAATTTCCTAGAAAGTATAGGTTTGTTTTTAAATTAATAAATTTCTTTTAAGAAAATAAGCCGTGCAAACATGCGAAAAGTAATATAATCTAATAAAAAAAGAAACAATCAAACGTTCTAATTTTTGTTTTTCGTCATGCTCATGTGTCTTTTTTTTTGTAACTATCATACCTGAGCGGTAAGTCGACCTGCTAATTCCTCTCTAAATTTATCTCTTGCCCATTGCATAAAATGAGCTGTATCATATGTCGTCGTCTGATGAATAATGTTAATATTTTATGTTAGTCTTTATTATTCAAAACAACATGAAGAGTAAATTTATACTTACTTTATTTGGTCTATTTTCAATTGATTCAATAAAACTATTATTATTGGTAGACTCTAGTCGTTCATCGACGGCTTCTTCTAATATAAGTTGTTGTTGAAGTTTATCAAGTGATTCGATAATATTACCTTAAAAAATATATTAGATCATATAAAGAGTTTTAGTTTTTTCGTCAACACTTAACATACTATCAGTAGTTGATACATTAGAAGGTGGATTGACAAAATCGTTCGTTAACATATCATCTAATGTTGATCCTTTTAAATTCATACTAGTTGACAGTGAACTATTTCCACTATCATCAACAGTTTTTGCTTTAGAATTAGTATCCAATACTGGTTTTTCTGTTCCTATTAATTCACTGTTATTATCTTTCCACCATTCGTCAATAAGATCGATATCATTAGAACTATTTAATTCAATATTATTATTATTACGATTATTGTTTACATTACAACGATTTGTATTTGATCGATTATGAAAATCATTTCGTTGTTGAGAATTATTATTAAAACCATATTGACGAGGATCATATGATGATAATGGAAATTGATGTTTATCTTGCTGGTATGTACGTTGTTGTGTAGGTCGTCGTCTGGGATTGGTTGCTCCCCAATGATTATTATTATTATGTTTTTTATTATCGTTTTCATCTAATAATTCATCTGTAGTCATGTAAGCAGAAAGTGGAAGGCTCGTATTATTATTATTATTATTATTATTAATAGTAGCAGCAGTATTATTTCGTTGATAACGACTATTGTTTGATGAACGAAAAACATTATTGTTATTATTGATTTGTTGATTTGATGAAAAATCATAAAATGATTGAGGCCTCGATTGAAAACGATGATTATTATTAAAACGTGAAGTTGATGAGGAATGAGCATTTTGTAAACGTTCAAGATCACTGGACATTGGTCTTTGTTGAGATAATTTAGTTTCTTGATCATGAGGTTTTAAACGGCGATAATTTGATGAAAAATCTGTTGATAAACTTTCTTGTTCTTGATGATTATTTGATGTTGATGATATAGATAATTGCGGTCGAAGAGGAGAAGATTGAAATATAGACGACGATTGAAAAGAAGGCAAATGAATTTGTTGCTGTTGCTGTTGCTGCTGCTGGTTAGAGTTTTCAAATGAACGTGTTGAATGATATTGATGAAAACGTGCTGAAGTTTGAGATGAATTTGAACCATTTGTCATAGATGGAGTTGGATGAGCGAAATAAATCGAAGCATTACCATTGAATGTTGACGTTTTAGTAGAAGGGGGATAAACATAATTATGAATATAAGCAGATTCTATAAAAAACAAAAATAGATTTTCATTTATCTACAATTTTTAAATGATTTTCTTACGATCCATTTGATCTCCACCAGTATTAACAAGATGATCGGCTCCTGCATGATGACCGTTTATGTTCGTTGGTAAAAGTTGTACGGGTATTTGAGCATTTTGCCAAAATGGCATTGGTGGTACATCAAGATGGAACTCATTACCTCCTGCTGCATGCCCATTGTTCTGTAATATACATCGACGCATTCGTTCTACAGACAAATCAATAAAACATATGGATATATGTATATACATACTACATTCGAGGTTATCAGAAGACAAGAATGTTACCTTCTCGTTTTTGCTGTTCACGTTCTTGAACTCGTTGCTGTTGACTAAAGCGGCCACTTCCAATTCGATCAGCTTAATTATAAAAATTTCAATTTATTAAAATAAAGATAAAGGGTATTATATGTAAACAAAAATGCAAGGAGTAAATTATATTGATTTGGTAGATAAAGTATGAAACGAGATATTTTCTTTTCTTTTACAGATAATTTACTTATCGAATCGATGATCTACAAGGGAGCCTGCATTTCTACGTTTGACTTAATACTATTACTAATGATTATGAATAATACATACACGTATATTGCACTGTTTTCCTTCTGTCGATTCTGTTTGTATATCGATAGCGATAGCGAAAGCAAGCATATGTACGCAACGATCGTCTAGGGATATGCAGCTTGTCTTTATATATATACTATATATATATTTATGAAGTTTATTGCATTTAGCGACATTTAATCAGCTGATTTTCAAAAATTCTCAATCCCATGATGCAATATACAATTATAAATAAAATAAGTTAGTTAGCAAAAGCGTTGTTTCCTTAAAATAAGTATAATCTACCTTTATTGTTAACAATTACAAGTTTTTTTGCGTGTGTTGGTTCGTCGAGATCTGCAAATAAAAATTCGTTTCATACTAAGTTTCGTATTCAATTAGGTGTTTAAAAAAAAATAGAACGCATAATCATACCATTATTATTTTCTGATTGATAATGGAATGGATGTACGTATTTATGTAGTTCCACATTATTTGTATTATTATTATATTGTTTCTGATTGTTAATTTCTTGTGTACGTTCATGTTTTAAACGATTATAATCCACACGTTGAGCACGTTGAGGTTGAATATCACAACGATCCTTAAATTTAAATGATAACAATTTTTGAAATTATATAATAAAATATTTACAGCTTCAAATTTTCGTCGTACTGGTGGTCGATGCTTTCGTTCATATTGATTTTCCTAAAAAAGTAAATTTATTTTATTTATAAATATTCATAATTCATACTTGGGAATTTTGTTGATTCATTGGTATCCGTGTACGATTTTTTGTTGCCTATGAGCAAATAGATGCACGTACGTTTATAAATCCCTTTTTGTTTTGTTTTGTTTTTGTAACTTACGCCTTTCATAGTTATTGTATCTTTTATAGTTTCAATGTTCGTTGCTGTTGTTGACGCATCTAATCTTACGGCAAGTTGTCGGTCTTCCTCGATTTCCTTCAATATACAATTATTAAGAAAGAAACACAACAGGATGCTATAACGTAGAATGACAATAGGATTCTTTTCTAGCTTCTACTCATTTACAACTATAGATAATGCACAATATAAAAAGAAAAGAACTAGTATGGTAATAGGAAGAACGAGCAGAAAAAATATTATTCCAGGCCAGCAATCATACATAATAGTTGCTGACGTGCATATGGTACTTTCATAGCGGTCGTTGTAACTCTATATCCTTCGTTCTATATAGGCGCGTGTTCTCTACTAGAAGCAAGAAACGATAGACGAGAAAGATATTATCAAAAAAATTTCTCATTTATTGCAATGACATTCGAGAGAATATAGAACATTGAAGAAAAAGAATGAGGCCTTTACTCCCTAAATATCAATCATCAATTCTTTTCTTCGTTCTTTTTCTTTTACGTACGCTTCAAATAGACAATTTGCGTATATTCAAGTGCAAACCTGATGACGCTTAAGTAATTCCAAGTTTTTGATGCGCATCTCAACCATTTTTTGATCAATGGCCGCTATAGATACAACTTTAGCCATTAGTTGTATCTATTCAATGAATAGATCTATTGATAATCTAAAGTAGAGAAGATAATCAAACGGTAATATACCTGTCATAGACAATATATATATATATATATATAT
>OENM01000012.1:142657-180789 GCA_900239745.1 Rotaria magnacalcarata
ATATATATATATATATATATTCTTAAACACTCTAGTATTTATATCATCGATTAGAAAATGAGAAGTGATAAGGTCAACAAAAAAAAAAGAGAAATTATGGCTCAATTTACCTTGCGAAAGAAGATGTACACCTAAAAATTTGTATTCCATTTATATGCATATTAGTTACAGGTGATTGAAAAGTGTCACATTCATCGACCTCATTCGGTTTTTTTTTTATACAGCTGCTATTTGCTCGCTTGCATATGTACAAATGACAAACGATCTTTCAATTCTATGCTATAAATGTGAGAACAATCGTTTCTTTTTTACTAATGTGTGCGTACACTTGGCGACAGGCGACAACAACTGCACGAATAACTATTGATATCAGAATGAATCTTACTTGTGCATCTCTTTGTAACGATGTACAACAGATAAACTGTGTGATTGTGTGTATGCATCCTATATGGCAATACGGCTAACAAATAAGAACGAAGAAAAAGAAAATGCTGTATCGGAACAATCTGCTGTTAATAGTAACCGAAAGCAATAAGAAGAACGTGCTGATGTTCTTTTTTTTGGGATAGATAAATGAGTATATCAACAATCAACACGCAAAATAATACTCATTGTCATTATATCCAACTAAATCATCATAGAACATCGAACAATGTCTTATATAAACCATAAAATAAATAAAATGTTTCCTTCTTCTTTTTATTGTATATGTACATACTTGTATGAATGATGGATAAGAACAGTAAAATGCTGCATTGAATTATATACAATCAATAAATACAAGACGAGATCTACTATCTTGCTTCATTGTCTTCTTTCTATGCGCATACAAACAAACACGAACGAAAAGAATAATCAGCTGTTGCTTGTTCTTTCCCTTTCTTCATACGAAAAAAACCAGAAATCTCTCGTTTTTATTCTTTGTACAAAACACAATACACACAAATACATAAAGATTTATATTCGAGGACAAAAAAGATTAAATTCCACTGCGAAATGGTGTATTTCTTTTTGGTGTCGAGGCTGTTTGTATACGATTAAATGGTGTAACAATTCGATTTCTTATTGATGGCGTTGAACCTGCCGCATTAGCTTCTTCTTTCATTCTATTTAATTTTTCCTGCGCAAGACGCATTTCTTCTTCCATAGTTGATCGTTCTGATGTTTCTTTTCGCGCACGTTCACCACGAGTTTTAAGTGAATCCTTGAGACTAAAAAACATCGGTCCAAGTTCAGCGAGCCAATGACCATCAACACATGTTACACATTGCATGTATTCCTAGAATATCAGTCAATATTTAAATATTATTTTGTTAACTTAAAACATACTTTGGTTGTCATGATAAGTTCATGATAAACAATATAATCAGGTGTAAATCCACAACCAAATAATGCACTAGTCGGATGTAAATGGCATGGCATACCTGTACGTAAATTAACATACTCTCCGATACCCTTAAAAAGTCAAACAAAACAAAATAATAATAATAATAATTACAAAACGAATACGTTAACTATGAATGCATACTTTAAGCCGAGCTGCTTGATGAAAATAAGCAGCACAAATACATTTTCGTACAACATCCCAATTGCCGCATGATTTCACATCTAATTTTTGTGAATCCATGATGTCTTTTAATTGTTGACGAACTTCACGAACTTTTCGCATAGCTTTAGCATGAATAAAATGATCCGAACACCAATTATTGGAGTAGCCACTCTTTTTCCACTGTATATAAACATGAAGAAATGTTAAATGATCACTTTCAGCGACTTGAAATTTTTCTCGTTTTGCATCGGATTCTTCTTCTTTTCCTTTTGGTCGAAAAAAGATGGATGGAACAGATAACATTGATACAATTATCTGAAATTAAAATTTCAACGAAACAACATCACAAAAAGGACACCAATCAAAGAAAGACTTACAAGAATTTCACTACTACAACTCATTCCAACAGAAGTTATCAACATTTGTGATAGCGCTGGATCAAGTGGAAATTCGACCATTTGTCGACCTAATTGTGTTAATGAACCTGTATTATCTAATGCACCTAATATCCATAATTGATACATAGAATTCATTAAGTTATCCTATGACCAAAAAAAAAATTTTGTTTTGTTTTTTTTTATAAAAAAATCCAAGAATTACTTGTGGAGGCGGATCCATGAAATGAAATTGAAGAAGATCTTGTATACCAAGTGATTTTAGTAACAAAACAACGTTCGCTAAATTGGTTCGTTGAATTTCAGGTACATTTGTTTTGAGCATTTCTTCCCGAAAATTACGTTCTGTATAGAGACGGAAACATTGTCTAGAAAAACAAAAATGTATTGATATTGTAGCATATATTTAATTATATACAACTGTAGTTAATCTTGCATATGTCCCTTGCTGTTATAAATACGTATGAAGGATTTCTGTCAGAGATTATGTGTTTCAGAACTAGCAATCCATAGTGACATAACAAGGATTTTTACTGTAGAGAGAGGTCAGACTAGTCAATCATTGCTCAAGGACAGACAACCGAGAAGAATAAATTTGTGATAATCGTAACAGATACAATTCACTTCAGTAAACTTTCAACGTTTTCTTTTCTTTTTCCTATAGATAGCGTACATTTAGCAAAGGATGAATGTACATAAGATCATCTGTTGTTTTCTTTAATACTATTAGGAAAATCTTACCCCGGTCCTGTTCGGCCAGCTCGACCCATTCTTTGATTAGCATTTGCTTGACTAACTGGATAGATTTGTAAAGCATCCATGCCAATACGTGGATTGTATACTTTTAATTTACAGTAACCCGAATCCACAACATACATAATCCCATCGACTAGATGACATAAACAATGCATCAATGATTTACATCTCAAAACTTGAAAAACTTTATTTTACATACCTGTTAATGATGTTTCAGCAATATTTGTAGCAACAACGCATTTTCGAATGCCATCATCGGCTTTTTGAAAAATTTTTGCTTGTAAATCACTGGGTAATTGAGAATAAATTGGCAAAATACTTAATGGTTTAGCGCCTTCAAGATCGTTCAAGCGTTCTGAAGAAAAAAATCCAAAGGAAAAAGTTTACATTAGAACATAAAATAAATATTTCAATATACAAACCTTTGATTAGTTCACACGTAACCTCAATATCTTCTTGACCAGGCATGAAAACAAGAATATCACCTAGAAAAAAAGTAATTTTTACGATAATGGATGATTTTAATTTAGCAAAAAAAAAAGTAAACACTAACCATCTGCAGCACCCAAATGTATTTGAATACATTGTTTCACAGCTGCATCGACATAATCTTCAACACAAGCTTTGCTAAAGAATGATTCAACTGGAAATGTTCGACCGGGTATGATAAAAATGGGTACATTGCCGAAAAAATCGCTAAACTTCTCTGAATCCATTGTTGCCGATGTGACAATTAGTTTTAAATCTTGACGACGGGAAACAACTTCTCGTAGAAGACTTGAAAAATAATGAAATACTAATAGTTTTAAAAATATTATAGAAAATATAGTTACCCAAAAAGAACATCGGTATTCAAACTACGCTCATGAGCTTCATCCATAATGACAGCTGAATAATGATCAAGATCTGGATCTGTCAAGCTTTCACGTAGTAAAATACCATCTGTCATATATTTAATAATAGTTTTCTAATTAAAAATAAAAATGAAAAATTTTGAACTTCTAATCATAAACTTTTACCTCTGATGTACAATCTTCAAATCGAATAGCATATCCGACATCATCACCGAGTTTACATTGCATTTCTTCAGATACACGTTTTGCAACGGACATAGCGGCAACACGACGTGGTTGTGTACATCCAATCATACCACGTTTTGTGTATCCAGATTCATGAAGATACTGTGCAAATAACGAAGAAAACATTTTATTTTATATTGAATATTTCAAAACTATTTTTATAAAATACTCAACTTATGTATTACAAATCGTCTAAGGTTTATAAGAAAAGTGGATTGTACAAATCGAAGATGGATAAACATCGAAGAAATAGGAACTTCTTATTTCGTTAATAGTCGTTTACATCACATGTATGTATATATATATTAGCTTGTTCTAGTATTGACCATTTAATTACTTTAAAATCAGTCAGTAACGAACAAGCAGAATAACCAAAATGATTTGAAGGGTCTAAATACTATGTATCCTCCGCAAATCCCCGATTGAAAACTATCAGAATGATGCAGTTTCCGCTCAAAAACTAAGAAGTACGAATTTATTTCTTCAGGACCAATTGATATTATTAAAAAGAAATATGTACTGGATTTCTGTATTAGTCTCTATCATTTTCTGCATTCTACCAGCCTTACTGCATTCATAAGGGACCGGGAATGTTCGTTCAATTATTTAATATTCTCAAATTAACTAATATTGCAATATAGAACAAACAGGATAGCATATTTTTTTATCGAAAAGGAAGGAATGAAGAAATCCATTTGAATTATTGAAATATCCTATCTGTTTGTTCAAATATTTGCTGCAAAACTCATCAAACAATAATTTTGACTTCTAACAAAATTTACTATCGCATATTGAACTTTGCTAACGATCTGCTTCTATTCAAATCAATAATATCTGCGTAGTAATATCAGCAGGTTTTTGAGACAAAAAATTCGTCCATTTCTCAAAAATAAATCTATGGGTATTTTCTAACAATTTCAGAAAGTATTTTTAATTTGGTTGTTGTATGAGACCCCTGATTAGAAGAAAATTTGAGCAAAAACAATTGTCACTTTAAGTTTTCTCTATAAATACGTTAATTCAAAAAAAGATCTTTTACAATCGTCAAACAATATCTACAAGATATTTTATTTTTTGGAGCAGAAAATTGCTCTCTCTTTTTCTTAGACCATGCAATATATGTTTTATCAGCATCGCTATTGCTTTACATTTTTATTAGATACAGGTTGTCTAATAAGATACTTTTATAGATACAAAACGTTCAAAAATGAATACAATTTTAGAAATCCACAGTTTTTAAATACTGAGAATACATAAAAGTCAGCATTCTGTTTGTCTAAGATTTTAAAAATAATAAGAGCTACATATCAATTTAATTTTCGATCTCCTTGAAGCCGTTTTAGTATAGAAGTTCTCTTGATATGACTTTCAAACTAATAAACTACTCTGACCAATGGGCATATTCATCATCGCATTTTATTTACTTGATTTAAAACTAATAAATTTGTTTCTTCAAAACTTACTTGAGTCATTTGCGTTGTTTTTCCTGATCCAGTTTCTCCAACACATATGATAATGCTGTTTTCTCTTATAATTTTTAACAGATCTTCTCTAATTGCATAAATTGGTAAAAATTTTCTTTGCTCATCAAGTGTTTTTTTTTGAGCAAAGTCTGAGACAGCCTCATTTTTTTCTTGCATATGTGCCGCAAATTTTTGTGATTTTTTATAATCAACATCTTCGGACTGATCGTCTTTTTGATCGCGGCGTTTTATGCCCAATATATTGCCTAATTTTGTTCCACCTAATTCAAATTTTTCTTGTGCTAAACGTCGTTCTTTTTGTTCACGGTACTTTCGAACCGATTGACATCCTTTACGGCAAATAATTGCGATATCTGATGTTGGATCTTTGACAGGAATAACTGGTTCGACTAGAATACAAAACAAAAAAAAAGACTTTTTTGTTAGAAAAAGAAAGTCAAATAGAAATAACAAACATTGTCGAGTAAATTTGATTCGACCATCAAGAAATGGTGGAACAAGATTTGTAACAAGTAAATGTACACGACTTTCGCTTTCATCATCGAAATCTTGTTCATAACTAACTTTTGTTACAACACCACTTTGAATCATTCGATTTGTTTCCCATTTTTCAATGTCCTTAATGTAAAGTTATTAAGATAAAAAAGATAAAATAAAAATGAGTCATACTTGATTTATTTGTCGTTGTTGGGCAGACATACGTGTTTTCTTTCGTTGCTCTAATGCTTGTTCTTTCTTCTTAGTATACTCTTCACTAACGTTAGTCAATGGATTTAATTCATCGTCAATCACATCTTCATTATTGTACCATTCACGATCAATACGCTACAAAAAAAAATCATCTTTTTTCTTTTTAGAAATTTTAATTAGATAGTTACTTTCTGTTCTTCTTCCCAATTACGTCGATCATCTTCATCAAACTCTTCATGTTTGCTTTTACGAAAACTGGGTGTCGGTAATGGTGTATCGTTACGTTTTCTAAATTGATGAAAAAAATTAGTTTCTTTTTGTTGAAGATTTATACTAATGAAGAAATCAATATTTTATTGCAAAATCTTTACAACCAATAACATCAAAATTCAGTGGGTAGTCGATTTAGTTGTGTGTTACTACAGTGAAAGAAAACATCTTCGCTTTGTATTCGTTTTAGGTATTATAACAAAGTTATCAAGTATTTCTCTATTGATCTATTCTAATATTCCTAAGAGAAAACAACATTTACAAGTTGGTCACAACGAATTATGACGATTATATTTCTTGATTAAACATGAAATCTTCGGGAAGTTGCGTGAATCAGTTTACTTCGGAGAGAATCACTAATGAAAAACAAGTGCTCTATACACTAGAATATGAACGTAGTCATCTGTATTGGCTATAGCAAACTAAAATTACAACAATACAGTTGGTAATTCGATGCTTATAATAATAAAGTTTCCTTATTACATATTGACAAGAAGGGAAAATGATGCACATATACGCGAAAATGCAGTTCTGTAAAAATGAAAGTGACTCGATTAATTAGCCTGATCCGACATGGTAATCCATACACTCACACTCAATTTATTCGGGGGGGAAAAGATATCCGGCGAAGATGAAATTCACCAAACAAAGTCACTATCATAGAGCATAGTAAAAATTACTGGAAAGCTGCATGAGTCAAGAAAATTTATTTTTATTTCTAATGTGCACTCATTAGGAAATAACTCTTTGTGAATAGAAAATTTTTCTACAAACAAACATTTCAAATCATGAAGTTTCAATAACTTTCTGAAATTACAGAATTGTGAAAATTCGCATAGATTCTGTTGGTAAGTTATCGCAGGAGATCATTGTTTCGTAGTGATATTTTTCATATCTCAAAGAGACCAGAAAATTCGTGGTCAAGTCTTAGCGATCAGAAAAGTTTTCTTTTTTTTCTAAATCTGAAGATTCGAGTGTCACGTAAATTAAGCATAAATAATCTATCATAGATTATTCTATTTTTACCTATTATAATAATCAGTATCACGATGTTTTCGATAGCCTTGCCGGTTATAACTATCATTTGGACTTGGATACTCCCATTGAGATCGTCGTTTATCGGAATCATCATCATCCCATGCTGCTCTTGATGGTGATTCTAAGCGAGAAAAAGAACAAATTATTAGCGTTTCTAAATTTCATTTCAAGAATATAATTCTTGTTACCTCGACTACCACGAATATTCGGTGTAGCATATCTATTATCATCATCATCATCTTTATTATCACGATTTCGATCTATAGTTAAATGAAATAATTATTGGAAAAACAAAAACAAAAACCACTTACGTGGTTTACTTCCTTCTTTGCCATACACCAAACCACGCTGCTTAGTTTTAGGTGCTAATCTAGACTTTTCATAGAAATCATGATGTGATGATCGCGTCGATGAAGGAGTATCGACTCTTTGTGCTCGCAGGTGTCTTGCCTTTTTACTATCAGATGTGTTGTTTTCATCATCGACTTCGTCAAATGATTGTGTTTTAGAACGTTTTGCTGTTGTTGATGATAAGGATGATGCGAGTGATTGCACACGACGTTTTTCAGCTGCTAATATATCAAGACCAAAAGATGATGGAGTTTGAGGAACTTTGAAAACATGTTGATCATCAGACGATATTGCTTGAGCTTTCTTTTTAACAATTAAACCTCCTGCCTGTTGATCATCAGTACCAGGAAGGCAATGAAGACCATTTTGATCGTCGTTTTTTTCTGATGACATCTGAAAAACAATTTAAAAGGTGATCCTCTTCTGTGTGATTATTATTTTCCAATGTAAGACATGGAAGACGAAGAAATTACAATAAATTTCATTTCCATTTAAATGCTTTGCTATTGGTTAAATGATAGGCTAATGAAGAGGCATGTTAGATGTCGCACAACCACGAGAATATATCATATGCATATACCTATAGCGATTAATTATTAACACTTATTGTGCAGTTCTGTTCTCGTATAATTATAAGTAAGAAACAATAATATATTCTATAATAAAATTAGAATGCTACTTGTTATATGCATGTCACATTGTATCAATTTAAATTAAATGCTTTAATTTCAATTAAACAACATATTAACCTGAAATATCTCTTATTGTGCTGATATAATTCAAATTAATTGTTAAATTATAAAGAAAAATCACTCATTTCAATATATCTTTCATAATATAAGTTTTTATTTATTTTAAAATCGAAAAAACGTGTTCCTATTAGGGATGTAACAATACCATTTGGAGACATATAAAGATTGCCAATTTTCACAATGAAAATCTACCAATACGAGCCAATACTTTGCGTTAGTTATAATCAGCGAAGTTAACTCTATCTGATAGGAGTATATAAAATACCAATACCAACAGAAATGATTCCCAGTATTGGTGAGTATTCGTGAAAATTACCGTTTTTTCACCAATACTGGGGATTTTTTCTGTTGGTATAGGTATTTTATATACTCCTATCAAATAGAGTTAACTTCGCTAGTTATAACTAACGCAAAGTATTGGTTGGCATTAGTAGATTTTCATTATGAAAATTGGCAATCTTTATGTGTCTCCAAATGGTATTGTTACATCTCTAGTTCCTATGTAATGTAACATAAGTGTTGTCTTCAGTATGACGTGACGTGAGATGTTTATTTCACGTGTCATCCATTTTTTTTCTGTCTATCTCTAAACACAAATCCTCTTAGCGACTGTATATCAAGTGTCCACATGGAATGGAAAACACAACGAGGAAATATTCTCATCACTTATTTAAGAAAAAGACTGAAAGTTCGTTTAAAATAGAGCTTCAATGAAAAAGTGCATTGGATATAAATGCATAGTAGAACAATAAGTAAACTATAACACTTGTCTCAAAACAAAAAGAAAGAGAAAAACTTTAAAACATGAAAGCGAATACCATCATATAGATAACAATGAAAGTGTTGCGTGGTCATTCGAAGAAGATCCAGGTTACATAACATCTCATATGAAATATAAATGAGTGTCATATTCAGTTTTTGTATGAAGATAAGAATCTTAAGTGTCTCATAAAAACACAGTAGAGTACTTGTTGACATAGTATGATATTTTATATTAATAAGTATTAATCAATATATTGTTCTAAAGACTACTCTAAATATTATTGTTAAATACGATTCTAAATTTTACAAACAAATTATCTTCATAGTGAACATATGCTAATAGCAGCAGTGGTTATGACGTTTTGAATTATATACTTTTAGGTTTTATTTCGTTGACATATAGGTGCCATAGATGATTACTTGTCGAAGTTGTCAAATTTTTCCTAAGAATGAAAGAAAAAGTGAAATTGACTTTGAATGTGAATTCTATATTTTATCACATTGGGTTCAACCGTCGGTAATGAAATTTGACAGATTTCATATATAATCAATCGAAAAATAACACTAGTTAAAAGCTAAATTTTAACTAGACTAGAAACAATATTCCATAACAAATGTGATTGAATAACATTGCTGTAAAAAGTGTTTTTCATATTATTTTTCATTAGTTATAATAATGACTAATAATATAGAATAGAAGTATTGTGGTATGCAAATAGCATAGTTCGATCATTCGTGAACTGTCGTTTGAATAATTCCTATAATATAACATGAAAAGAATATGGTTCAGTTGTTTTGATAACACTCCATGATTTTGAGTCTAACATTCATCGTTGGATTGTGTTTCTTTTTGAAGAAATGAAAAATATAAATACATGTCAGTAATAATATTTATATATATATATATAAAGAATGAGGAAAAATTTAACACAAAATAATGAGAAAAAATAAACCATAGAAGAAAAAGGATTTATAACATCACCGAACTGTCATATTTGTTGCAATAGGCATATGTTCATTGGCATCAATAATAAGAGTATCCATATTATTTTCAGTATGACGACGATTATTAGTCCAATTATCAAATAAATGATAGCCCGCACTAAATGGTTCCCAATCATCACTAGTCGATTCAAGTGAATAAGTAAATTGTCTTCGTTTTTGACGTTTTCGTTGAAAATAAACAAAAGCAATAGCAATACCAACGGAAACAATAATAAGCAATAATCCGAACACAATGATTGTGGTTACAATACCACCACGAATAGTTCTTGTTTTTTTTTGCGATGGTGATCTTCCATTGGATTCTATTCAAATGAAAAACAATTGTTTTTTTCTAAAAACTAGTACAATATAATATTTTTCTATATACTTTCACATCCATACTCGTCCATCCCTTGCGGACATGAGTGATAGCCGTCACAGTGATATGTTTCATCGATACACCATTTATCTTGATTTGTTGTTAAACAAACATATTGATTTGATTTACATGGACCTATAAAAAAACGAATCTATTTTCCATTAACATACTATTTTTGATTAAATACCTTTTGATATATTTACTATTAATATCTCAAACGGTTGTATATCAAATTGACATAAACTAAAAGTAATTGGTAAATTTATTATATCTGATTTAAGATATGTACGGTTAGATGATAAATAATTGAAAAATTTTATCAGTTCTCTCTGCTTGTTATATATTTGAAATGATGGATGCATTTGTGACATGTTCAGAATATTT
The DNA here is from genome assembly GCA_900239745.1 of Rotaria magnacalcarata. Lineage (NCBI taxonomy): Eukaryota > Metazoa > Rotifera > Eurotatoria > Philodinida > Philodinidae > Rotaria > Rotaria magnacalcarata. The sequence continues at coordinate 153,531 of OENM01000012.1, forward strand.
ACTGTTACTTCTTCAGATGAATTCGACAACGATAACAATTTAACTAATGTTATATTGCAACATGACGAATACAAGGAAGGTTGATATACGATTGATGGTGATAGCGATGGTAAATTGAGCGACTGATTACAGAAAGACATGAATTGAGCTGCAAAAATAAAAATAATATAAAAAAAACAGTTTTTTTTTCTTTGTTTACCTTGTGAACTATTTGAATTAATGTTTTGAATAAGACCTAGTAACCACCAGCACCAAATCTGAATTATTCGCGTATTTGTCATTGCTTAAATATTTTTTTACTTAGCAAAAAAAACTTCTTTTTTCTTTCATTCGAATAACTATTACATCGTAATACTAAATGCTACTTCTTGATTGTCAAATCAGCTACGCATGCTTCTCTCGTTCTCGTTTTTCTTACGGTCTACAATAAGAAAGAAATGCATCGGGTTTATTTTCTTTTTTTCTCTCTCGTCTTTTTTTCGATGACGATAATGATGAATCAGCACCGAAAATACGAGTACGATCAGAAAAAGAAAAAAAGAACAACGAAGTATATGTACGTGCTTTGGTTTCACCTTCGGCAATTTCTATACTATCGTTCTAACATCATCATCATCATCATCATCACTACTTATAATGGCGTTAAGATGGAAAGAGAAGAACACAAAAAAAAAAGACGACGGCCTACATACAGCAGGGAATGCCATTGACGAACACATTCAAGAGAAAAAGAAAACAGATAAAAAAAGAGACCCGAAAAGCCCGAGGAAAAGAGAAAAAACAGAACAATAATAAAATCATGCTTGTACACAAGACTAAATAATCACCATGATCTGACCAGCCATTGTATAGGTTATTCTATACATATATGAACATACGCATTAGGATTTCCTAGTGAAAAAAGAAGTATTTTAAACGAAGACTTCTTGATAATATTGTATGTTTAAAAAACTGTTCAGCAGTGGGTTCTTTTTTTAAAAAATTTTCAATGGATAATAAAGTTTCTTTCTTTCATTGAGTTATTCCTATATTTTCTATTGGCTGGATCCCATAGCGAAAATCATTTTCAAACATTCTTTCGCGATACTAAAATTAATTATAATACGTCTCATGTCTATAGCTACATATTGAAAAAGAAAGTCTACGTATTGAAATGCTGTATGAAATATTAATATTCTTTTCTCAAGAAAGATTGAATGAAAATAATAAAAATTGTCACATAAACATCCAAAACGTTCAAATCTAAAAATACAACTTTCATCTATCTATTTGATAGTTTCTGACACGAAAACCTTTGTAATCAAATTTTGATCTGTAAAAAGCCTTATTTCGTAACGACAAATAATTTTTATTATAATGAGCAATCTACATTGTATTGTTATTATTTTCAACGCTTTAGCCTATTTTTCTTTCGTTTTCATCGCACTCATTCCGTAATGGATATTTTAGAATAATAGTACTTTCGACAGAATTTTAAAAATCTTCTAAATTGTAATGTTTAGCATGTTAAAAGTGTATGATATATTCTGTTTTGAAAGATTTAAAAGTAGCGTAAAAATAGCAAGATCTAATGGCTTCATGTATTTAAGATAGGAATTTTACTAAATATCTTTTTTACTAAACACTTTTTTTTTTTATAAATTTCATCTTGTGTAGAATTTTATTTTCTACAAGTTTCATTTTCGAACGCAAAGAATATCATATTCATAATTAACACTTAGAATTATAATGAATAGCAGTTTTTCAGAGCAAAATTTTTAATTAATTACTTCTTTATCATCTGATCTAAGGCAGTATAAAACAAATAGATTGTTCATGTTTTTACATAGATCTGATTCTAACGTATATGTTAACTAATTTTAAAGTTGTAATTATATTTGATCATGAAATATAATGTTCAATTTTTTTCTCCAAAAAATACTATTAATTTAAATAAATAGTTAGAAAACGAATTAAATAGTTTTGTTTCTTATGGTGCGTCTAGTAGATTGATAGATATTAGACCTTATTCAGCAATATAACTTTACATATTATTCTAGGCAAGAAATTGTTGAGACTTTAAAACAGTGTTTTGTGAAAAGTGACTGTATAATTGTATTGGACAACTTAACTGTGAACAGATACGGTAGAGTTAGACTGATAGAAACAATACTGATATTTTGTGTGATATAAGCATTATGTTTTGTTTTTATTTACGTCATTAGATAGAACTAATTTTTTATTATTCTCGATTGTAGTAAATACAAGCACATCCGTGAGTTTCTACTAGATAAGATAGATGCAAAAAATAATTGACGAGAAAAATATTTTTCTACTGACTATTCCTAAACATTTCAAAACAGAATATAATAAGAAAAATAAGTTTAAAAAGAACATTAGATCGAATTCATATCAAAATAAAAATTTTGATATGTCAAAAACCATGATCAATACGATGATCTGTTTTATGAGATTCATATTTTATTTTTATCATAGTTCATTGACAATTGAAAGGATCTTTGTAATTAATAGAAATTCATTTTATGAGCGGACTATTCTGATTGAATATTGAAATAGATCCGTCTTTATGTATGAAAACAAATAGTATATATGTATATAGAATAAGATCATCACCAATAGAAAACATTGTTGCACACAGAGAACTGTGTTAGTCGTGTGAAAACCTTTTTTTTCTGTTCTGTGTTTCGCTTGTTTTTTTAAATGTTGTCTGTACGAATCAATCAAGCATATCGAGCATATTCAGCAATAGAAATATGTGCGCTGTTGTATAAATCACCTTGATGATATTTATCGTTTTCGCTTTTTTTTTTGGTATAAAACTAGATGAATTATTATTCGATTGTGATATTTAAACATGTGGAATGAATCAATACGAAAATTTTTATCAAATAGCGTAGGCTATTTTTGTATTTTCATTTTCTTTTCATTAACTACTTACATTGTTTCTGTTTTTTATTCAACAATTGCACCAGCAATATTTGAAAATCGGGAGTATGGAAAATTTTTATTGCATTTTATTTTTGGTAATTGGCTTGCTGTTAATATATATTTTAATTATATTATGGCATGGCTCACATCACCTGGTCTTGCTAAAGATTACCAAAATTTGGCAATACTCTATCTGAATAATATCATATATGTTTTACACATGAAAACAAAAGCATAAGAAACGAAGCGAAAAAAATATTGAATCATAAATGAATAATTTCTCCTGTGTGTAAAAAGTGTTCAATGAAGAAACCACCTCGAACTCATCATTGTAGTTGGTGTAATTTATGTATATTAAGATTCGATCATCACTGTCCATGTAAGATATTACGAGTTTAAAAATTATACTTAATGTTAATTTATAATGAAACTATAGGGTTAAATAATTGTGTTGGTTACTTTAATCATCGTTACTTTTTTCAATTTTGTTGTTTTATGTCAGTTGGATGTCTTTATGCTGGCTGGTTTGGTTATCGTGAATATCAAATAAGTCAATTAGATGAACAAGTGTAAGTTCGGAAACATATATTATTATTCATGATATTTTCGCATATTTATCAATAGATTTCGGCATACGGATTCGTTTTTCATGGCTAAGGATATTTTGTACACTATGGGCGTAGAAGGTTTTATTACATATTACATATTTGTGATGGCATTCCTAGCTGGTTTTATATTAATTGCTCTGAGTGGGTTGCATGGAAAAATGATTAGCCAAGGTGAAACATCAGTCGAACGTTTACTGACTCACAGTTCTGTTCGTCAATATTCTAAACAAGGTGCTACTTTTACCAACATATGCGATAGGAATTTAATCGAAAATTGGAAACGATTTTTAGGTGTTCGTACTAAAGGTGAATTTATTCGACGAATTCTTTTTCCAAGTACACATAAACCAACAGACAATGGTGTAACAGCAGAAGATTATATGTTTTATGCAAAGCTACCTGTACATCGAGAAGAGTGGTTTCAAACAAAATCATATATTTCTTATGCATCGAAGATTTTTAATCGTATCTGCAGTCATGGCTTGGTTCGAATTTATCAATCAATACTACCAACAATATACGCACGACGTGAATCCCGCTACTCTAATTCGACTTATCAGTCACAATCACCATTGACAACAAGAACAAATTTTTTTCAAAATTGTTAGAAACATGAATAAAATGAATGAGTTCTGTTTATAATAATAAATTTTAAGAGAAAAATGACTTTGCATCGACTCTCGAAAGAAATTTGATTATTCGAGTGTGTCACGCGCTGTTCGGGATTCATTCAAATGTGTGTTTAGGTATTATCAATCGTTGAAATAAAATGATATCCTCTCTCGGCTGAAAATCCTCTTGGTATCATACCGTCTGTTTATCATCAGATACCGGATGGTTCAAGAGCATTGCATATTGTACTACGCAGAATAGTCAATCTTCATATACCGCAGTATATTAAGTTCAATGATACGATATGATGTTGTACTATTAGTAATCGTGTGATAAACGGGACGCTTTTTTGTAGCAACTATCGTTAATATATAATCAAATTCAAAAATTGAAAGCGATAAACGTACTTTGAGCGATTTCTTACACATCTTTCATAACAAACTCACTAGTTTTACAATGTTAATTACATTTAAAAAATATGATTTTCGCTAGCCAGTTGATTCTCCATATAATCTGCTAATTTTTTACTTTTCTTTTATTTCAAGCGTGGATACTTGCGATGTTCAATACTTGAAAATTTTGTTTTCTTCTCAAGATGTCACTGAACTCGATTGCTCGTTATTTTTCTAGACGCAATTAAGTGTTCAACTTACTAGTTAATTATTTTAGCATGTAGAATTCAAAAAATGTTGTTTTCAATTGTAATTTTTTTTTGTTAGTAATGAAGAAGATAATGATCGTAACGATAATAAATTTTTACATTGTATTACTTATTGTTTAGTGCAAGAACAAAAGAGTGTATTTTCTCGAGAAGAACTTCTACAACTTGATCCGAAAACAAAAAAAAAGAAATTGTAGAACATTCAATTGATGCATGCATGAAAGGTTTCTTTCATTTCAAATTAGCGACTCATGTAATTGGTTCCAATACAATAACATAATGTCTTTTGTTTTGATTTGATTTAAGAGAAACTATTTATCGCTTTTCATTTTAGAAGCAGTTCAATGTAAGTTCAAATAACTTCACAAAGATTTCATCTCGAATGACCAAACATTCATTAAGCTATAGTTACATAAAAGACGAAATTGGAAGAAAATTTTACCAGTCACCACCACCATATATAGCATATTGATTTTCATTATACACTCAAATACTTCTGATGAATGCTGATCGTCGCGACTAATTTAACAGTTTATTATATTTGTTATTGTTTTTTTACCTGTACTCCATAAAATTTGTCCTCTAGTCTTGCTCGTATTTTATTTAAGAGTTTGTTTCTTTTCTCTAACATGCATGAAAGTTTATTTTTTACGGGTCCAGATATTGTTTCATGTCTATGCTTGTAGCCATTGTTTGTTTTCTTGCCAAATCAGTGATGAAACGGTTGTTTTTTTTATGAGTTCATACCGTATGAGATTACATTTTTCCTCTTACTTTATAGTTCTTTCATTTGAATTTCTTAATAATTAAATTAGTGAAAATTCCTTTTAATATAATTATGATCAAAACAAAGTATGCGATCTCGATATTGAGTGAACTCACTCAAAACGGTGGATAATCAACGTGAAAACGCTGATAAACACGTCCTCTATTAGATCTTGAGGATGTGGGTGTGGGTATGGATGTAGGGAAGGACCAAGTCTTCACGCAGACCCCCAGAAATGTAATTCAATTCTACCCTGGCTATTTTAGAATGTCTTCGTGGAAATTACGGATGTGTGAAGTAAGGATGGATATAGAGACTGATGCCTAGTCCTATTGTGGTAGAAAACCTTTGCAAGATACTGAGTATCTTCATATCTAATTGTATTGCTTCGAAGGTTGTGTTTCGTCAGTAGTCGTGTGAAAAATCCAGATGTTTATGAGAGAGGATGTGCGTGTTATTTTGATCTTTCCTATCACTCTCACATCTTCGCAAATCAGCCCAATTGTATTCAATGAAATGATGAATTGTTTATTTGCATCATTTCAATAATTAAGCTATCACGGAAACTACAATGGTTATATTCGATCTTAACCTGTAATTACTTTTCAGTTTCATTATTTCTAACCTGTAGATGTAGACTGCAAAGTTTACATTTAAGTTCGATTTTATTCATCAATGCGTGCACAAATGTAGGTTTTTTGTCATCCTAATGAATCTCGATTTTCAGTAAAAGAAATAAGAATATTGACTAGATATGTTTGGATTAATTTTATTTATGTTAAAGCTTGCAAAGGAGATTTTTAAAGCTAAAAAAGTATCATCCGTCAGAGTTCACCTATATTTCAACACTTTATTTAACAACAACAAAAAAACATCAAACGACTTCTTCCAATCAAAGAAAACTGTCGATGATTGACTGTTTCCCTAGTCGTGAACTATGAAACTTTCAACTATCCTCATGTCAATGTACAGCTATGATCTTAATGCATTTCTTTATCGAATTTACGAAGTTTTTCTTCCATTGTATTAAAGCTTTTGGTTTTATTCTAATCATTGAATTCCTGATTGCCTAAGTATTCTTTATGTAATATTATCTTCGTCGTGTTCGAGTAGATGTTTTATGCGCTTTAGTTTTTCTTCATATTTCCTTGTCATTCGTTCATTCCATTGATACTCGTCAATATTGATCTTCATTTGAAAATGACCATAATGACGATATTTTCCATGATTCAAAACCATACTTTTCCAATCACAGCCTTCTTCATCTAATAACACTTGCGTATCATGCCAAAAGCTGGTCATTGCTTCTTCGGACATTTCAGAAAGTCGTTCTATGTGTTGTCGCGGCGTAACAACTAGCTTATTTCTCAATTTTATATCTAACCAAATACATGTAGTCGGATTCTGTTTGATCAAGCTGATTTGTGATAATTTGTTGTTTAGATCACAAAAAATGCATACGTCATATTGAACTGGACCGGAATAATTATTAACGTCCTTGTGTATGAAAATTACTGTAAAACCATCCGGATCTTGATTTCGTAATCGCATCTGAAAATCATAGATTTTACTTTTTTCTTCAATCATGAATAATAACCCTTGTAAGTAGCTTTGGATTGATCGTTGATCGATTAACTGTTCCAACGGCAATTGAGACTGAAAAGCATAACCAAGTTTAATAGAATATGGAATCGATACATCAGAATTCATTGTATCATCAATACTAGTTGATTGTTGGTTCGTAATTGATAGTTTAGACAATTCATTATTCGAATAATCTAAGTCTCCCTCCATTGTTAATTGTTTTTAATCTGAAACCAGAGTGACAGTAATATCAAAAAATAGGCTTGTCATATGTATCAAACTTGAAACTTAAACTTGATTGAAGTTTCGAAGCTCAAATATAAAATAAAAAAGTTGAAACCTGCATCGGACTCAAATGTCAAGTTTGGTAAATAGCATGAAGCATTTCTTTTTTTATTAACAACACCAAGAATCGTGAAATCAGAAAATGTATAGAAAAAGAAATAAAAGAAAATTTCTCCGTAAACATTAGAAAAACACAACTGTGAAATAAAACGACTTTTAGTGTTGCGTTCTTCTTATATTTACTCTGAACTTTTCTTTTATTTCTTTTTCTATACATTGCGTAGTTTCATGATTGCTGATGTTGTGAAGGAAACATCTCACTAAGAAATGGTTAAAATCTTGTCGATCACATCTCCTAGTTTTAATCAATATTTTCACTTCAGATTTAGATCATTGACTTCGGAGGCACTGAAAAACACTTGAGAAATTCTGACAACGTGTGCCGTAGAAAAGTGCTTTCGTTGTATATCTGTTTCTTATGTTTTTCAGGCGGAATCAGTTGGGATTTCTTGACTGAAAGAAATAAGAGAATCTATAAAAAAATGAAGAAGACTGAAAAGAGGCAAATAAAAAAAAAAAGAAATGGCGATGACGACATTGTATCCCAAATAAGTCTAGCAGCAAGCGACAGATTAAACAGAAGATTCTTCAAAATTTGATCCAAATACAGTAGTTTTTTGTGGTACACAACAATAGCTGCTATTCACTCGCTACCTAACATATATATGATTAGCTCGGTGGATCAAATTTTTTTATTAATCATTTTGTCAAAGAATGCATGATAATTATTTTTCTGTACTAAAGTATAATAATATCGCAGTAACAATATGATTCAATGCACTGTTACTTTGACTATATTCTGTTGTCATATCTTTGTAATATGTGTACAAACGACAAATTACTAACAAAGATATAGTGAAAGAATCACTCTACAATAACGTAGTTACGAAAAAATTCATGACGTGAAGGAATGGTAAAAACGATACACTCATTTTTTTCCTCTGATCAGTACAAATCGACAAACATGAATAGTCAGAGTTTGTCTCAAAGCGTATGTTGATGATAAGTAGCAATAACATACTGTACGTAGATATAACCTGACATTAAAAATAACTTTTTCAAATTTTGATTACTTCAATTGGTTCTAATTCATTGACTATGTTTTACTTGTTCTCAATTCTATCAAGACGAAACATTATGATTATGCTTGACTATGTATGGTGATTGCTCAGGTTAGTAGTGAAATCAGCAAGGGAGAAACGGCGAACTTGAAGTAGAAAAGTACGTCAAAGTACTTCAAAGTAGACTACTTGAAGTAGCTCAAAGTGCCACCCAAGTAGCCCAAATTAGGATCAAGCAGCTTAAAGTAGTTCAAAGTAACTTCAATTCCAAAAGTCCGCCGTTTCCCCTTTGGAAATCAGTCACCTATCGACAAAATGAGTTTTCAAAAGACTTATGGATGTTGCTTAATTCTTATTTGTGACATACAGGGGAGATTTGTTTGACGAAAAATCATATTTCTGGCAATTTGAAGACGAGTACTATAAATTACGTTTAATTTCCTAATTATATCAGGGAGAAAATACCTATGAAAAAGTTGAATAAAAGACAGTTCATGGGTCCATAGTAACATGATTTTATCCGAAGAACGAAAATCAATAAGAATACTGCACGATAAGCTATACTAACACTATAATCAAAAGTATTTCCATCAATGTGATGGAAAATCCATTAGATAATTGAACGAGATTAATTTCATTGGTCGTATTACTGAAACCCGTATTGACATTGAAAATTATATTATGGGTGAGAATAACATTTGCAAATGCGAAGTATAACTTTGTTTTGTTCATTTTGTTTCGACTTGATATTAGAGAGCAACCATAGGACTGCGAGACTTCCGTAATCCTCAGTACAGAAGTCTCGTTTTTTCTCTATTAATGAGCACAATTATCAACGTGGACGTCTACACAAAGCAAAAAAACTCAAATCCACTGCTAAATTTCCTTACTTCAACAGCTCTCTATACTTGAATGTTTTATGTAGTGTCGATACGGTTCCATTTGCTTTTGGTGTTTATTGTATTATAGTTTTTTCTAACTAATTGCATAGCAGGTCTATGTTTAGAAATTTTCTAATAATGATTATTTTGTTTTAGAAACAAACGATCAGATTAATATCGAATCATATCACTAAGTATGAAACCTAATGAATATCTATGTGTTCGAAAAATCGATTTAAGCTTTTAGGCGTAATAAGAACTTGTAAATCAGGCTAGACCACTGGAAACGAGATCGTTTTATCATTCATACAGTCGCTGATCTAGTTATAATATGTTAAACTGAATTATAAGTCTCGAAAATAATGTGCTAGCTACATCTCGAGTAGGTCACCATTCTAGAATTTAGATTTCTTTTTCATATCGTAAATAAGTAATCATCACTGAAAAATTTAGATTCGGTAGTAAAATAACAAGTTAAATTTGAATCACCAAATATTATGCATTTTATTTTGAAAATAAGATAGAATTTCAATCACTTTTTCATTCAATCAAATGAAACAATTGAATTTGATTAGGAGCTGACTGAGCTTCATCAGTTTCTTTTCATAAGTAATTTTGGGGACATCCTATATAATAATTATCAATAGAAATAATCACAAATACAAAAAGAAAGAGCTCACATGACACTACTAAGCTACATCAAAAAAACATACAAATGCAATTCAAAATAAACAAAATGTTGTAGTCATTTAAAAAAAACAATATCAGTCTTAACTTATAATTCATATTTGACCTGTGCTGGAGATTTTAAATTGATATAAATATCATTTTTTGAGGCGCCAATAACACGAATACCCTAAGTTAATTTTAGAAAAACGTTATCCAGTATTTAAAAAAATGTTATTTTGAATTTTACCATATATGTCAATAAGGCTTCAGTATCAAGCCGCATCTTATTTTTCAACTCCAGATAGGTCTCTAAAATTTTATCAATACCGTACATAATGAACAAAAATAATAAAACGTTTAGTAATCTAACCTGTTTCAGTAGAATATCGCGCTCGAACAGCTTGTGCTTCAGCATCAGCTCTGTTAAAAACGAATTTTCATAGTATTGAATAAGAAAAATTCTTACTGATTTCGAATAATTGTACTGTCTGTATCAGCACGTTCGTGAATAATTTGAGCTTGTTTTAGGGCCTTTTGATATTCCGTACGAGCTTGTGTTAACAAGATTGGTCGTTCATTTTCAGCTATCTAACATGAAATTCAGGTTAATTAATAGAACAAAATGTAAGAATTTCAATATATGTACTAACTTTAATATTTTCTTTTGCTGCTTCTTTATCTTTGACAGATGTTTCAAACACAGTTGGTCGACGAACATCATTGACCTATTTAAGTAACGTCAACTTGTTTGAAGTTCTATGAAACAATAATTTTACTTGTAAATCTCGTAGAATAGCATAGAATGGAGTTAATGCATCTTTCATTTCCTAGTCAAATTTTGATAGCAATCAACTAGTTTTATCAATAAAGAAAAAGTTTCTTACATCCAATAGTTTAACTTGAAAATATCCTCTCATACTTTGAAATGCAGTTGTGTTAAAGCTATAAAAATAATAGTATCAATTATAATTATTAGCTCATGAAAATAAATAATGTGAAATCATTTCAATAATGAATCCAGTTTAAACGCTGCCAGTGATAGAAATTTTATTCTTTTCGACTTTCATTATCTTACAAATAGTCATCAAAGTACAAAAATTTTAAAATTCGCCTTCAAAAAATTTCTCGGTTCTTTCGGTGATCTCTCTCGCTCTCTATGAAATTTATTAGTAGATGTCTCAATGATTTATACTTACTGTGCACATGTATCATGAACAGTTGTTTGCCCTGTGGCATAAAGAATTTCTTTATAGCCGTCAAAATCTTTAAATTGAACAACGATATCATATAAATAGACGGGATCGATTCGAAACTGAAAAGTTACATCAAGGCTAATCGAAACACCATCGTAATTAAGACACTAAATTAAAATCTGCTATTCAAGAATAAAGCAAATTAATAACAAACTGATATATCGTCAAATAGCATTGAAGTAAATACACTTGGAAAAGTAATAAGTGTAAAACCTGGTGAACCAAAATGTAAACCAGCTGTTTTTATTTCTCGACCTAGATTCTTTGTGATTGCATTGTAAGGAATAGCAACTGAAAAAAGAAACAAAATAAAATTTTCCAAACAAATTTATTTAATAGTCACCTTCGTCTGTATCAATTCGGCCCACACTGGAGATAAAAAGTGATAAAATCGTAATCAATGCTAGGCCGACACCAACCGCCACTAGAATAAGTGTTGCATTCGGCATGTTGAGAAAAAGAAAAAGAAATTTTCTAAAACTAAACGAATAATGAAAATTTCCATTCAATAAATACATATATTTATCATTAGGAAATAAATCTAGTATATTTATATCTATATATTCGTTATATTTTATGTATCTCTTTGACCGTGGTTAATTGCATTTTATCATGAAATATTTTTCATTTACAATACACATACACATATAATACGTTTCGACACTGTTTCAATTATTTATTGTGTCTGTCAGCTAATCAAAGAATTCATTTTATTATCAACCTACAAAACTACTATTCCTATGTAAGCATACATCGCAGCGCTTGTCAGGATTCCAGCGAAAACATTATTTGCAAAGGACGTCCCCCTCGGGATTTATCAAGACACTGCGATGTATGTATGTAAGTTCAATGTGATATCAATTTTATATAGCTGATCATGAATCTTTCTCTTCAAATTAATTTTGCTATTAAATTTCAGAAAAGCCATCGGTGTAATAACTGAAGTTGCATCTTCAATTGGTATTTTCTAGTGAGATTATTGGATAGTAATTTCCATTTATCATCATAAATATATTCCGTGAAACGTTTTGGCCTTGGACTCCAAACAGACCAAAAAATAAAACGGAACTAAGCAACGTGATTGGTGCATTAAGAAATAAATCGTCGTTCTGAGTACATAGAGGATTGTATCTAAATAAACATTCAAAGCACAATTAATCCAATGAAATATGTACCTCTTTTGATCTTTTACAATACTATCGTACAAAAAGCAATTCGTCGAATGAGAATAAAAGTAAGTATATATGAATCATCGGAAAGTATACTCTTATAAATAAAAAGTAAATGTGAACATTTGCAGAAAATGAATTATGAAAAATTCTTTGCTTTATCTTTAAAAAAAGCTACGAATATTTTAAGATTGATCGGTTTATTTTCGAGATTGCCACAAATCATCATTGAAGGGATACATTTTCCATCAGTGGAAACAGAAAATGAAAGAAAAGAAGTCTCGATGAGTATACTCGATACCAGGAAATTGTAATGACAGACAAAGATAACCATAAAAGTATTTTGTATTGTCAATGAGCTCTCTTTATGTTCTTTCAATAAAAGTGACTATTATTTTCCTTTAAGTGTGAAAAAGATTTCTGTACATATTCGAATTTCGATGGTATTTTATTCGCTATACAGATCTTCTCGAAAAACCATAATGTAGTTTGTAAAAGTATAAAATTTTAAACAAAAAGCTAAAACCTACTCTATATCAGCATGCTTAGCATCGATTTGAAAATTTCAATGATAATTTATAGTCACTGTAAAATTTTCGATCACTAAAAAGTGCAAAGTTGATATCGATCATTGTTGCTTCGAATTTTTTTGTTTCATAATTCGATCGGCAACGTCGTTATCAATGAAAATGATTGAAATAAAAATCTCATCTAAAGAATATAATAATATGCATGTATATGGGGAAAATTTTATTGCTTGTTCAAAACTATACATCATTTTATACACAAGGAAAAAAAATAAAATCGTTCTTTTTACATAAATATATATATATATATATATACAAGTTCAATAACATTAGTAAAAATAAAAAATATCAAAATAGGTGTAGATTAACCATTCATCTTAAAGTATACTCTACTATTTACAATATTCATAATATTTACTGTTTTCATTACTTTCACTGAGTTACTAACTTGTTTGACTGTCCATCAATCTTTTTGTTCCGCTGGTTTAACCAATAACATCACAGGTGTACGACTTAAAAATAAATCAATATTTTGACCAATTTGTACTGTTTTTTCCATGAATCTGGTTTTTATTTGTGTATTAGCTACTGTTTGTTTTATATATGCATGTTTAGCAGATAATAATGCAATTAAATCATCCCGATGCATTTGAGATAAAAGTTTTCCATTCTCTTGGATAGCCTTTATAATATCGGTTTCTTGTATAACACAAAAATTCATCTCAACATCTTCATGTGAATCAACAACAGATAAAGCAATGAGCAATTGCGCAGCATAATAAGTTGTCATAACAAGAATTTGTGAATGTACTAAAGGAGTTACAAAACGATCAAGTGCAAGTAGTGCATCACTAGTAGCAAAAAGTATACCACCTAAAAGAGAATGATTTAGAATTTAAAAATTTGATTATCTTATTTTTTTTTACATCTTACCAATAAAACTATAAAATCTTGTCCATGTCCATTCATTATTGTCAATCTTTATTCTAGCCATAGCTCGCCATATCATAAACATTGTTAAAAAGATATAAGCATAAATCTATTCACCACAGATAATATACATAATGAATTAAAAATATATAGATAGAAAAGACTACCTACCACATAAGATAATGGCTTATAGAGAACACCAGAAAGCATTAAATAGATTACTATCAATGGTAAGAACATGAATGGTAACATAAATCCTCGTAGTGGCCTCATACCATATGCACTTGCATATAAAATATGTGATATACCAAATGCTAAAATACCGTGAATAAAAAAAGAATGATCATAGACAAGTAATGCATCTCCAAGTAATGAAAAAGCTAAGCCAGTTAAAATTCTTCTAGAATATGAATATTCGAATCCACGTAAATTAATTCCATTTAATAGTATAAATAAAATTAATGAGCATATTGGTAAACATTTAAATGTTAAATAAAATACGTCAGCAGTTTTATACTTCGACTTAGGAAAAAGTATAAAGAAAATGGCAACTGTTTTAAAAAATGGTACAAGTTTAGGACCATTGCATTTTATTACATTGGGTAATTTTGTCAAGATATTAGTTTGACCCAAAATTGTACTCTTCGTCATTGACATCGTGTTTTTACGTCTGAAAAAAAAATTATGAAAATGTCTTTTTGTGTTACTTTCTTTTTATATAATATTCTATTCTACATTTACTCGAGTCACGTATTATAAATAGATCACACGGACACATAAAGTCATATGACAACGAAAGTGAAATCAAAAGACGCCATTAGTATAAGAACTTTGTACTCAAGACAAACAGAAAAGATATTTCATTATAGATAAATGTAAGATATTTTTAAAAGAATAAATAAATAAATAATGGTAAATTTTATTCATTCTCTGAGGTTAGCAAGATCAGAATAAATAAACAACTGTTGTAATAATTATTTCTATTATACATCAGTGTTTACTGAGTGAAATTAATTGTATTCCGTATTTATTCGTATGATAATAGAACATGTGACGGTCATGAGTTATGTACTAATATAATAATAAACTTATTACTGGCATTACTACTAGCGACAAAGAGTAGTTTTTTTCTCTCGAAAACTTCTGTTATTCCACAACGTTATTTAAAATAATGATAGATATGAATGAAAAACAATTTTCTATAAATATATTCTATGTGAATCACGTACTACAGTGCCCTCTTTCATTAATCATTGATATATTCAAGTTGTTCATTTGACCAACACGAAAAATTTGTTCTGTTACCTAATGCTTTGATAAAAGACGTCAGTTGCAAATTACTCTATCTTTATAGATATATATATATATATATATATTCGAAATATTAAGAGGCGTTTTATTTTTTTATAAATATTATTGTTGAGTTGAATGGTTCATCAATAATGATGACCGTCATGTCACTGATTTCATCATATTTTCTTCTTATATTTATTCCAATTATCTTTTCGGATGTTTATGTGGTATGATGCAAAAAAAGAATTATTTACTTAAGATGATAATTTTTTTCTTTTTTTATTAGTACAATGATTCAAATAAATTACTCGATGATTATGATGATCAAACTGCTAACTTTGGACCAGCATTTCCATCAAAAGGCTTAAAAGTAAAATCTTTTCATTATTATTTTATTATTCTATTTTTATATATGTGATGAAAGGGTTATGTCACAACAACATATCCAAAAAATGGATGTAAAAAGATGTTACCACCACCGAAAATTCCAATGGGGACCTATCATTGGATTGCACTAATTCCTCGAACACGAGGAAATGATTCGTGTGAATTTGCTGTGAAAGTAAATTTCAAAGAGAAATTTTAGAATATATATTTTTGCTTTTCATAATTCAGGTACAAAACGCTCAAAATGCAAATTTTAGTGCTGTCATTATATATAATTATGATAATACAATTATCACTATGGGTTCATCTAAAAAAAGTAAAAGACAACAAAAGATTACGTAAATTATGTCTCATCTTTTTCTTTGCTAATAAAGATATTCGTATACCATCAACATTGATAACTCTCTCAAGTGGCTTAACATTGATATCGCATTATTTGTATAATAAAACAACAGTAAATTCAACCCCTATGTAAATTTCTTTATTTCTTTTTTCTTTCATTTCGAACCATTTTGTTTTTTGTCGATTAGATATCATGTGAATATTATTACAGACCAAGCAATCCCAATGACTGCTTATTTAGTACCGATTACTGTAGTTGTTACTTTTTCACTTCTTGCTATTCTTGGTTTTAAAGTAAGATTATGTTAGATTTTGATTTCAATAATGAAATTTTTTATTTAGCTGGTAAAATTGCATTTACAACGACGTCGTACGCGTCGCCATCGTTTACCGAGATCAGCACTCAAGCAATTAAAAATAAAAAAATTTGTTAAAGGCGATCCATGGGAAGTATGTGCAATTTGTTTAGATGATTATGTAGACGGTGCTAAACTACGTATATTACCTTGTAATCATGGTCTGTAATTTTTCATTTGTAGATTTCTTTTAATTCCATTAATTTCTTTTATTTTCAGCATATCATATGAAATGTATCGATCCGTGGTTAACAAATAATCGACGTCAGTGCCCGGTGTGCAAACGTTATGTATTTTCCAATCATGCTAATTCTCATGAAGAAAATATTGGTCATCCACAAGTAAGAACGCCAACCGAGCAAACACCTTTGGTACATACTACTGATAATGATTCAATAACAGAAATATCGAGCGGTCGACCGTTACTAGCTGGTATTTATTTTTTAAATCAAATGAATATAAAGCAATACTACATCATCTGTATTTTAGAACGTCAATTACTCAATCCATCAAGTAGAGGTGTCCGTAATCTTTCTTTTGCATCTGATGAATCATCAGACAATGTTGAAAATTTATCGTCATCACAACGCTCAACATCAGTCAATGAAACAGCAACGATTGGACATGTTTTCGATAGACCGTCATCGAATTCTCGACGATACGGTAGCATAAATGATGATTCTACGACATCGCGTGTTGCTAATTTTTTCGTTGGATCAATCGGTGGTGCAACAGATACTACAAATGTGTCTTCACGTTCAATAGTTGAAGATGTAAGTGATATTGAAGCCATTAATGATGATGGTGATGCAGTGATACATCCGGCTAGAACTTATTCAGAAGAAAATCGGGCATATGTGAATGATGAAGAATCATCAGTAAATTCAAATGATGGCTACGTGTAAAATTTATCCTTTATCTTTTCAAATGTCTAATAGTATACTTCTTCCATCTAATTTTACTTCTTCAGTGTTTTTTGTCCCAAATTATCTTCTATTTTTATAACGAAAACCTCATGTGTTCGAAAGTAAATTATGTTTAGATAATTTGTTGCGCTCTTCACTGTTTTTTTTATATAATCATATTCCCAATGAAAACAAATTTCGAGAGACGATTCGTTCGTGATGAAATTTGGTGATCTGTTTTTTATACCTCAAAGATATAAAAATAAAAACTATTATATTTGATTTGTTCAACGATATTGAAACCAATTTAATATTGATCAAAGAATAAAATAGAAAATTTCGACAATTTACAAATTCGACCGACAATATAAAGAAACAAAGATTGATAGCGTGACTTTGTGTATATATGTTTTGTTTTTGTATTAACTCGCCCATGGATAACAAACAATCTAGATTTGTTCGACGGCAGCTGTACTTTCATATCAAGGGATATGCATCTATATGTTGTTTGTTTTCGTTTCGGACGCATCACTCTCTCTCGTTTCATTTATGACTGATTTACGCGTTCGTCCGTCTGTGGTGACGTTCTATAAAAGAGAGAGTAATTCATTCACTACATCAGATAAATTTGTCGATACCAGGTAAAAATAATTCAGTGCAAATAAAAACAACTTATCCTGACATGATGACGTTACCAGTTATTAAGAACGTTTTACTGGAGAAATTGGGTTGTCTGTGGACTCGCCAAAAGCTTCTAAAGATTGTTTGTTATCATTATGTTTCTTTTAGTGTATTGTCACTGTTCGATGTGTCTCTCTTGGGTATATTAAAAAAAAAACTAAGGAGATACTGGGACGGTGACAAACACATGAGAACATTACTTTTTTAATTTTCTCTATTTCAATTATATTTTTACATTGATTTGTGTTAACTACTGTTCTGCTTGTGCCACGCTATGCAAAATGAAAATGAGCGAAGTACAGCAAACAGTTACTAACATTATTATCAATTCAACTAATACGTCCTATCGATGTCAATGAGACAACTGTTCAGTTATACCTCGCTCGGATGGATGAATGAGCGATGCATAATTAAACAGTCGTTGAATTCTCAAAAGAATCTTCGAAATTCTTTCTCGAAAATAATTCGGATTTTCATTTCACTGTATTTATTACCTCGCTATTGAGATTCAACCAGCGAGTGTAACAAATGACAGTGAACTGGATATTATCTGAGGATATACATTTTTACTTCATACAATTTTCTATTACATTCCAGTGTTTCGTGGGTCTGTGAAACGAGAATATTCAAACAAAAAAATGAAAATTTAAGTGAAATAACAATTAAATAAGATCTATGTCAGCGTTTTTTTCAGTTAACATGTAAACAACGCGTTTTCATATTTATTACGAGCGTTTAAATTTTTTTATTGATGTATCGAATGTGAAATACGTGTAATTATGTGAATTCTTGATTATGAATAAATACGAGTTTTCAGTCGATATCGATTATCTATATTTATACTATGCGAACTATTACTGGTTATGAACAAATTTAGTTACAATCACTTAGTCTTAATATCTGAAATCAAAACATCTTTATGCATCTTTCGTCATGGATGAATTCAATGCAAAAAAAAATGAAGTAGTAAAATGAAATTTATCGACCAACATGGAGACATTCTTATTAGTATTTGAGAAAATAGACAGAAATAGAAAATAATGAAATACTATTCTGAACATGTGGCATATGTCGGACAACAATCAAATAGTTATATTTGAGAATANCCATTTGTTAATAAATACAATTCGTTAGTTTAGCTACAGTAATGGCTGAGCATTTATACAAGTTAATAACCATTTCACTGTTTTTTTTTAGAATAAAAATGAATATAAATTTATGAAAAATGAGCAATTATAAAAAAGAAAATAAAAATCAATAGTATACATCAAGCATAGCACCATTATCGTTCATTGAATGAGGTCTATAGTCTCGTGCGAGAGGTCGATTAGGATATTGAGCATTTCTCAAAGGTTGACCAGTGGAAGCTCGCAAGATGAATTCATTTGTATCAAGATATTGTGATTGTGCTGCTTGTTTTCTATTCAATTGTTGTTGAGCAGGCATCGATCGTTTTTGTTGATTTTCTTCTTGCTTTCTCATACCCGGTTTATTATCTGGATAGCTAGCATAAAGTGAATTTTGTACAGGTATAGCAGGCATTTGTGTTTCCCTTGATGGACTTGATTGACGATGAACTGGTGTTGAATCAATATAATTTTGTGGAGATAAAAGATTTGGTTGAGAACCGGTCATATTAGGCGACTGTGCTGCCCAAATGGGATTCATCACAATTGCAGCACCGTTACCTTTCATATAACGATTTTCGTAAAAATGATTATGTTGTACATTCGGCTGTGGATCATAATCTAAACGCATTTCAGAACGGGCTCGGTTTCCATTTTTTATAATATGATGATTATTATTGCTATTATTGTTATGCTGATGATGGTGATGATGATTACTGTTATAGGCGTCTAAGTCATTTCGTGACGAATTATTGGATTGTGAAATACCATTTGATAAATCATAATTATTATTTTGAGTAAATAAATTTCTATAGAAGGTAGAAATCGTCAGAAAGAGGGAAAGATTGATAGTAACAATTCCAATACATACTTAGTGACAGCAGCGATTTGTGTTGGTCGAAAACGATACTTGGATGGTTTACTTTGCTGTTGCATATCCAGATGTTCAATATTACCACCATTATCAGTAAATATTGAACTTGTCTCATCTTTGAGAAAATCAAAAGCCAAACTAACAGCTTCCACCTACAAAAATAAAATATTTACCGACGGTTATTAATCAAAACAAACAATCCATCAGGTTTATACCGGATCAACTGTAGCATCACTTCGCTGAGAAGTTAAACGTGACTTATCATTATTATTTTCAATAACAACAGCCTTATTCTTACGTTCATCCTTTGTTATCGGAGTACTCGTTTGTAGATGTTGTGATATTCGACCATTGTCTGAATCAATTGGTGAGTAACCAACAATAGTGGGCTAGAAGAAATTAAATCGAATATACATAGGTAGATCTTAATTCTCAAGTTAACTTTTCATTTATAATACTAAAAGAAAACTAGAATTCTTTATTCACCTTAAAACTTAAACACAGACCAAAAGTAGAACGTAATTTAGCTGTGAAAATTGCTTTAAAGTTTCTTGATTTATGCATCTCATGTTTAAGACGAACCATGATGAATGATTATGTCACATTAGTCAAACAGAAAGTTTAAAAAGAACTGGTCATTTAGTATTCATCAGACATTTCGAGTAAAGAAGAATAGACGCTAATCTTTTGATCAATGAATGATGATATGATCAAAATATTGCTGTTGAATTAAAAATAGAGGATAAGAGAGAGAGAAAGAGGGTTAGAGCATATATGTGCTTGTCCAACAGAAGATGACAAAGACACGGCGATTGCCTAAGATCACAAATATGAAAGGAAGGTAATCGCTTACTAAATTTACTTTTCTCTTTCTATGTACTGACGTCAACAAGGATTTCTTTCTTTTTTTTGTCATATCGCACTTTGCTCAATAAATTTAATGATTTATTGATTGATCAGAAATAGTAAGATAACCTTGTATGAATGAAGGTGTATGTGCAGAGTTGTCAACAAATAACAATATTTTTTTTTGCTACCTGAGTACTGCGCCATGCTTGAGCTCGTTGAATATTTCCATGAGCAGCATGTATCGTATCGTAATCTTTTGGTGGAAATAGAAGAGGTTGTTGTGAATTCATCTTTTTTTGAAGTTCGTCTGTAATTGATTTGATCGGGTCGATTTTGTTTTCTTCTCGACTATCACTCGTTGCTGACGATAACAAAGATGAGGCACCTGTACTATTCTTCTGCGAGTTTCTTGCATTGAAATGATCTATATTCAATAAATTGCGATTCAATAGCAGCTGTTCCAGTTGAGCTATTTGAAGACGATGACTTTCAACAAGTAGATATGTACGAAGACGAGACACAAGCTTTTGAGCACTACGGGATGAATCACATCGATATACATGAACAAATGCTGGGTAATGTTGACCATTCAATGGTGAGATATAAACAACTCCTAATATTAAACAGCAAACAAAAAAACATTTTTCAAGAATTTTTTTTTCAATTAAAAATTGATTAACATACCAACAGTATCTTCGAACGATGTTTTACCTACAGTTGAACTAGCAATCATTGTTGATGGTACAACTGTAGAGAACTTTTGATCATCATTATATATAATTTTAACACCATCTTTTAATATTGTTATAGTTGTTTTAACATAATCTCGTTTTGTTTTAATATGACGTGTAAAATCAATAGCGTCTCGTATCGTTTGATCGTTTAAAAGTAATGCTGCTGCTGTACAACCACAATAATCAACATGAAATTGTTTTGGTTTTGATAGTTTATTTAGAGCCATAGAACATATCTATAGATGTTAATGAGAAATAATTCTATAACTAAAGAAGAAAATTTACAATCAATCAACATGTCTGTCGTTTTGTCACCGGACATTTTTGTTTTTTGACACTTGACACGCAGTTAACTATAACTAGGATATATAAAGTACGGCATGTATATCAAAGTTATCTGATATTTGTTTCAAAACAAATCACTTTAACGAACACCTTACAGAATTTCAGAGTCGTCATCTATATCGTGACTTACGAAAGAGTTATAAAGAAGAAAAAAAAAGTGAATTGTAAAAGTATATTTTACGCTAATAATCATAATGATAAAAGCAAGTGCCAAAATAGAAAAACAGAATACCTCATATGTACATGTGAAAAGAAAACATGACTCCAGTTTGCTTTCTTTCCAGAGTTATTAATCAGACACTTGACAAAAAAAAGAAAAAAAAGCCATACGAAGCGAATTCACTCTCTTATTCTTTCTTCCTTTCTTCTGCTTCGTTTCAGCAAAACAGTACCGCCTGCGTAGGTGTTGTTCGTTGAAAAAACAAACTCCTTTAGCGTTTCGATTTTTTTTCTTTTTCTACTTCTTGAAAAAGAAGAAAAAAAAAATTTATTTCTACCAATACGACATTTGATCACGAACGCAAATGACAACTGAATAAAGAAAAAAAACTCGAATCGATTGTATAAAATGCATAATAACGATTGGCAATGGAATTTCAGATTCAATGTTAAATTGTTGAAACAATATTAGATATAAAGATACACACATGCCGCTAAGTGCTATAGTACGATGCATGTATGTTTGTAAACCATTGAAGAAACAATAAATAATATGTAGAAAATTTATTGTAATAAGAATAAAATCTTTTTGAAAATTACTTATTAAAAAATCTTTCTTAAAATTATTTAATTGATAAAAATTTGAAATAAGACAAATAAACGTTGTAAGAAAAGAATGAAACATTAACCATGGATATGAATAAATAAAAGCAAAAAGTGCAAAAAGAGAACCAGTTAATATACTATCTACGATGAGAAGAATATATTGAAAATTATTCGTAATATTGACATAGATTAAATCTAATGAAAGATCATTACTTGCTAATAAACTCATACCGATAATATATAACGAAATCCATGAAAAATATGGTTTAATCCGTGGAATTAAAAAGAATTTGTGGAGAACAAATGAAATAAATATAATTATGATATAGATAGTTAATACTATCGATTCGAAAAAGTAAAATATCATCAATGACGCTTATATAAATAAAATAAAAAGAATGTTAGTTGAAAGTAATAATAGATGCGCGTTTATGCATACATTTTTATTTGATTATTGTTCATCATGAGTGTTTTTTTTTATCAATATCATTTAATCAAAGAGATTCCTTCAAAATCAAAATTTTGATGACAGAATAACTTCGAAAAAAAAAAGCCATATTTTCCTTTTTATCATCTAATCTATTCATTGAACGTAGCTATATGAATGTAATTTTACCCACGAAATACAAATGCTTTCTACTTACTTTGCTCACAAACGATTGTCATATTATAATAACTTTATGATAGAGATAGAGATGATGTTAGTTCTTACTTGTTTCGTATATTTTATGATAGGGCAACATTGTTAAATCTATGTCTTATCGAATACTTGATATTGTACGCTACAAGCACATTCATCTTTTTTTTCTTCTTTCTTTTATCTTTTATTCATTAAAATCCTGTTTTTATCATTCTTCACAATATACGCATTCTTTTTTTTTTAGGTTGCTTCGTTTTATTTGTTTATGACTGTTTTTCTTGAACAAAAAGATCGAATTTGAATACATTAGCACGATAGTACTGTAACAGTTGAATAGATCCTTGCAATTCTGTTACGAGATCATTCGAATTAGCACATCTTATTCTAAGATAAATCAATAAAGATAAAAAATCATCAAATAAAATTAAACTTACGGTCGGTTTTCGTATACTTGTCGAGCCCATCTTCGACAAAGAACATTTAAAACATCGACATCAATACTTCTATAATGACAACATGAAAGTAATTCAGGTACAATGCGTTCTATTCTTGCGCGATCAATATGAACGCATTGGCCACAAATAGGAGAACTTCGATTAACTAAAATATTTCTATGTAAAAAACCAACTAATAAAGAATATTGATTGCATTTTTCGTTCATATCAAGATAAATATCATTTAAAATATTAAGATTTCCATCGGTTATAATTACATATACATGATTGACTTGATCAGAATCAGTTTTTAACCAAACTAAATGAGTACGAGGATTTGAAAGAGTAGGCGCAGGAAGATAAGGTGGATGCCGAATAGTATGCCCAGTAAGATAGAAATTACTATGATAATATCAAATATATCTAGGATATGAGATGACACAAAAAAATGAAGACATTCGATTATTACTGTTGTCGATAATGATTTAGCTCATTAATTGATTCTCGTATATCATCACGTGCTCGATGCATCATTTGTTTATGTGGTCGTTGAGTATATCGTACAGGTTGCCAACGTAGTGTTAATTCTTTTAAAGTACTACCTTAAATATTAATTCAAGAGAAATATTGACTTCAAGAAAATAAGAAGAAAAAAAACTTATACACACAATCAACAATACTTGGATGAAGAACTGTATGGAGACGTGGCATATATTTTTCAATAAACCTAAAATTATTTCTACAATAAATTCATATTTTACAAGATTGATTTTATGAATAAAATGAAAAGCAAACTATTTATACTAAAAGCTATAATTTAAATGATTAGAATATATGTATCGTAGAATTTATTTACGCAAGTATTTTTATTTCTCATAGCACTGTCTATCATTTGATTTCAAACATAATCGACATACAACGCCACTAATAATATCATCATTTTCAAACAAGTCATTGACAAGCAGAAAACAGAACTTGCGGCATTTTGTTAAATAAAGTTCTTTAAAATAAATTAGTTAATGAAGTTATGTGTTAGTGAGGTAACAAACAACATTGATATGCACTTTTTTATCATTCGAGTAAAATAATCATGTTTACTAATATATTATCAAGCACTAATTAGTTTTGCACACTACACGTACTGCAGAGAATAATTTCATAATAATAATAATAATTCTTGATAAAATGATAAAAGAGTTCATGTTGAATTTGTCTGTTGACAACTAGTTATATTAATTTACAGACTAGCTGATTTAAAACAAAAATTTATTCATCCTATTGTAACTCACATTCTCCTTTGTCTGTTTGTATCAGTTCATCTGGTTTTCGAATATTTATTGAATCAATTGAATTCGATTGAAAAATCTAACTCACCGAATTTATCCTGTGATTGAGTCTACGAATTTGTTTTTTGGATCCAATGAAAACTATTTCACTTAAACTATTACGAGTATAGTTTAAATCTTAGAATGTTCGACTAGATAAGCTCTACTCTAAGACTAGGAATGGTAGACAAAAAATATCCTGTAAAATCCTTTTTTTCACTATTATTAAATATAGTTATTGAATTTGAAATAGATCTTATTGAAATTTATTGCATACAGTTTTTATAAATCTTTCCAAAAATAATGAGAAAAACTTGCCATCGATCAACAAAAACTGAATTTCCAGCTAATATCCCAGTACCAGGTGGACAATGACGTTTAAGGAAATCAATAACTTGCGTTTCAGCATCATGTAATGATATTTGACTTTGTCGAATTAATTCTATTAATCCTGATTTTGTATGCTGCGTTCTTGACCAGTCATTCATTTTATCAAGTACATCCTGATCATGATGTATAACAATATCTGGCCCTAACATGAAATATACGTTTAATGAAATAGAATAAATTCGTTATTTATCTGTATTGAAATAAATACAAACCTTCAATATAATTTTTAAGATGAAAATCAGTTATAGCAATCGCTATTTCGACAATTGTATGTATATTTAAATCCAGTCCACTCATTTCCAAATCGATCCATACAAGTAAATTGTGATCACAATCATTGATCATAGCCATAATGACCGAGAAAAACAATCTGCGTAATAGATAATTTTTATTTTCATTATAAATAAAACAAACAAGAAAAAGAGAAGCTTGTAATTGATAATTATTTTAGGAACAAAAATAGAATACAAGAAAAGAATTTTATTATTTAAACTTATCCGATGATTTAAAAAAAAGCTAATCTATTTGCGAGTCGTACGAGTTTCTTAAATATCATTTTTTTGTTGAGAATATTTTTGTATTTAATCTTGGATTGACATGCATTTCTTGTTCGTCAATAAACAATGAATTTTGTTGAAGAGTTGAATCGTTATTATCAGAATCTAATTGAATTCTTATGTGTTCAACATCGGTTATATCTGGTAATTGATCATCTCTTATCCTTGAATTCGGAAAACGCTAAATAAATTAAAAATAAATACATTGAATTCTCAGATTTGACTTCTTTACCATATGTTTTAATAAACGAGTTTGTTCTTTTTTAGCATCACGTATTCGCTCCTCTTCACACAATCGTCGAGCTTTAAATTCATTTATATCACGATCGGCACGAATTTCACGTTCCTTAATATTGAAAATAGTTTCAATAGAAGATAATTAATGAAATAAAAACAAAGTACACATACTCGATCTTTACGTAAACGTGTTTCAATATCATTTTCAGTTTTGACTAACATTCGACTAGTATAAGCTCGTTCAGCTTCTCTTTCTTGTTCAAATTGTTCTAGACGACGTTTTAATCTGGTAAAATATAAGATTTTTTTTGTTGTAAACTAAAATCAATCATAAAAGTCTGCTACTTTTCATCAAATCGGTTTATTTCATCGGTTCCATTTGTTGATTGAGAAGAAATCTTTATGTGAAAAAAAATAATTATTTTTTTATTGTATGAAAGGTAACGATCATAGATACGTTTTGATTATTATTGTTTTTGACTTGAGAATAAAATTCTTCGACGCGACGATCAAATTTATCGTCTACTTTCAAGTTACTACAAAAATTATACGATAAATTTATGATATTGTTTTTTCTTTTTTAAATATACGTTAATTCTTTTTGTTCTTGTTCTGTACGACTAAATTTATTTATTAAATCATAAATACGTTTTGATCGTACTGCACTTGTATTACTTTCACTGGCATATGTGGATTCTGTCAGCGCTTGCTGTTCAATTTGAGGTTTCCTTTAAAACAAAGAAAAAGAATTGTAAATATTAAAGATCATTCAATGTTTCTTTTTGTGTACACTCAATTAATTTAAATAGAAATTCATCAAAAAAAAGAGATTTTATCGGCTTCATATGTCATCATTCAAACAATTTCAAGGAACGATAGTGTCAAATGCAACTCGTATTCGTGGAAATCATTTTGCAATCCAAATCCAGTTATAACGTTCAGACTATTGTCTACTGAAATTGAAATTGTTTACGATTTTAAATGAAGAAAAAAGAATTTTTTTTTTCGCATTTCATTTTAAAGT